>FIZR01022444.1:18278-76187 GCA_900060175.1 Ferrisia virgata
ACAAATGAAATGAAATTATAAACAATTTTTTAGATACGAATCGTGCGAATATGAAGAGCCACAGGAAGTATACTACGAAGAATATGAAGAACCCGAGGAATGTGAATCATATGAAGAAGTTGAACCAATGTGAGAAACATTTCAATATCATAAAATAAAGTTGTATGTGCAACAAGAGTCAATGATGTTCTCTCATAATTTTGCAGATATGAATCTTGTGAATATGAAGAGCCTGCACAAGTTTGTTATGATGAACCTGAAGAATATGAAGAATTAGAGCCAACGTAAGGAAAACATTTCCATATCTTGAGATTTAGAACTACCTCTGGAACACATTTATTTAGCTTTTACCTTTTACAATAAAGCTGCAATGTCACCGTTTTATTCAAACTTTTACAGGTACGAATCATGTGAATATGTAGAACCCACAGAAGTTTGTTATGAAGAGCCTGAAGAGTGCGAATCATATGAAGAAGTAGAACCAACGTAAGAAATATATATGCCAAACTTACATTACGGATTGCGAATCCTATGAAGTAAATTTAGTAAAATTGTTAACCATATCATTTACAAATATTTTCACAGATATGAATCTTGCGAATGCGAAGATCCGACACCAGTTTGTTACGAACAACCGGAGGAGTGCGAATCATATGGAGAAGTAGAACCTTGGTAAAAAAAAATAAAAAGTGTTCAAAATATATTTTTGTGGTGCGAAATTACCAAATGGTTTTGCAACAATACATACAATTTTATTTGAAAATATTATTTTCGTTCTCTTGAACATTAAAGTACATAATATGAATATCCCCTCGGTATTCTTGCAAAATAATAGTTGATCAAAAAGGAACACATTCGATATCAGAGAATTAACGTAATATAATTTTTTTAGTGATTCAACTTGTCCGCCACAACCAAATGAAAAGAAAAGTTCTTTTAATGACCAAAGGTGAGAAACAGACAAATCAAATTTTTACATAGATTATGTGTACAATCAACAATCATCAGAGAATTATAATTCCCGATCATAATCTTATCCTAAATATTTTCACAGCACTCATATCAATATCGATGCCTTGGGTGGAAATTTTAATCTTTTGAATTCTGGCTTATCAGGGTAAGTAAGCAGTACAATTATTTCAAAAACTGTGATGGATTGTTGCAACAAAAAATAAGTAAAAAAACAGTTCATGTGCAAATCTAATATTAATAATTTCCTATACTTTGATGGAACTTTCCTCAATATTCTTTTTTTCATCCAGTGACGCACCCAAGGAAGGGCTACTGTCGCTATAGGCCCCCCTTCTCCCTTAAGGGTGAAAAATTGAAAGTTTTGCAACATTCATATCAAATTTTATACCTAAATCATGAGAAACCCAACACTTTATAAATGAAACTTCAAAATTTGAAACTCAACCTCCGAGAAATGCTTTTCCTAGCGCTTAGAAATACCATTTTTTCAAAATTTTGCCATCGTTGCGCACAGAATTTCACACTAAGCTCCTCCCTTAATAAATTTTTTGGGTGTGCCTACGATTTCTTCTTACATCAAATACAAAATAGTTATCAAAAATGTATTACAAACCAAGATGAAATTACGAAACAAATTTGCATGCATAAATTTGAAATGAATATCAGTCATCCTAATTTATGTGTATAAATTTTTATTTAAAATCATTCCCATGGTTGGTTCAAGTACAATATTCAATGCAAGCACATTAAATCAACCAATTTCTTTGCAGAGCGCAAGTAGGTGAAGGCTCACATTCAAGCTCATGTGGTAGTAATACTGAGTAAGAAATACATTATTAAATTATACAAATAACAGCTATTCATAACACGACACTACTGTCAGAAACAAACCTATCAAACAAGATTTAGTATAATATTCATCAAGGACTAGAAAATTAATCCACCAGTACTTTTCTCAGATACGATCCTTACAATGAAGACTCTTGCCAATATGAGACTGTAGGAACATATCCAGAAGAATGTGAATCATATGAAGAAGTGGAACCAATGTAAGTAAAACGTTATTAAAACATACTAAAATAAACATTGCAGAAGTATGACATGACATTATGAAAAATTTCAGATACGAATCCTGCGAATGTGAAGAGCCTGAACAAGTTTACTATGAAGAACCAGAAGAGTGCGAATCATACGAGGAGGTGGAACCAATGTAAGGAATTAGGTTATGTAATAGAAAAAAAATTATAAACAACACACTTAATACTGCAGCGGGTATCTCTATCAAAATATTTCTACAGATATGAGTCCTGTGAATGCGAAGAGCCTACAGAAGTTTGTTATGAAGAACCAGAAGAGTGTGAATCATATGAAGAAGTAGAACCAGTGTAAGAATGATATATTCATTTCACAAAAATTTCAGAATTGGGAGCTATCGGAGAAGTGTTTCTACAATGCTATTCCAAAAAATAAAGTTATTAATAACGTAGTAATACCAATGGATCCTATTTACCAATATATTCACAGATACGAAACATGCGAGTATGAAGAACCTGAAGAAGTTTGTTATGAAGAACCAGAACCATGTGAATCATATGAAGTAGTAGAACCAGTGTAAGAATCATATTTTCATTTTTCAAAAATATCAAATCAAAATTCGCAAATGTCTAAGAAATGATTCTACAATGATATTCTAAAAAATTAAATTAGTAATAACATAATAATACCAACGGATCCGATTTACCAATACATTTACAGGTATGAAACATGCGAGTATGAAGAGCCTGAAGAAATTTGTTACGAAGAACCCGAAGAATGTGAATCATATGAGGAAATTGAACCAGAGTATGTGATAAAAATTTTTAAATTCCAAGATTGGAAACGACTTCTTTTAAAAATATTCTCAAATTTCATTTTGAAGAAACAAAATTACGAACAGCGTATGATTGTGTGTTCAAAAAATATTCTCGCAGGTACGAATCATGTGAATACGTAGAACCCACAGAAGTTTGTTATGAAGAGCCTGAAGAGTGCGAATCATATGAAGAAGTAGAACCAACGTGATGAATACATTTTTTAAACTTCAATGCTTCAGAATGGTTGTAGAAATATTTCTGAATTTTGATACATTTTTGCAGATATGAATCCTGCGAATGCGAAGATCCTGAGGAATGTGAATCGTGTGAAGCAGCAGAACCTTGGTACGAAATGAATTATTAAAAATTACATGATTAAGAGCTTCCTTTGAAATATGTTCTGAGATAAGAAATTGCTTGTATTCGAACATAATGCCTTCAAAATACAGCTATTAACAAGGAACACATTCGATAGTAGAAAATTAATTTGGTATAATTCTTGCAGCGAATCAACTTGCCCACCTCAACCATGCATAGAAAAAAGTGAATACACTGACCAAAGGTGATAATTGGACAAATCATATTTTTACGCGGATTATGCGTACATTCAATAACCACCAGAGAATTATAATCCTAGATCATATGTAATCTTATCTTAAATATTTTTACAGTACTCACATCAATGTCGATGTCCTGGGTGGATGCTTGAATGCATTGAATACTGGCAAATCAGTGTAAGTAATATAATTGTTTGTAAAATTGGATAAATGGTCGCACAAAAAAACAACCAAAAAACCCAGTTAGTTATCAAAGCCTGTATTTAGACATATCCAATACCTTAAAGTTTTTCCAATTATACATTTACTAATCAACTCATAAACCAGGATAAATTTTTATGAAATCAGGAAAAAATCTTATACGTATGAATTCACTATGAAGCTCTATGCCAATAGAACATTAATTTAACAATTTGTTCACAGAGCACAAGGATGCGTAGGCTCAGATTCAACTTCATGTGGTAGCAACACCGAGTAAGCATTATAATTTTACATAATATCAAAACAATGACTCGTGTAAATCATATTCTCCTTCAAAAATAAAACTATCAATCAAAAATGAGTAAAATATTCACCACATATGCGAAAATTAATTCTATAATTTTTTAGGAACAAACCTTACTGTGGCAACTCTTGTGAATATGAAGAACCCGAAGAATGTGAATCGTACGAAGTAGTAGAACCAGAGTAAGTAATACACATTTCAAAATTATGACATTAAAAAGTAGCTTAGAAATATTATCTTGGACTTTATTCCTAAGAAATAAAATTAAAAAAACACCATAACATTAGAAATACCAAGTTTTGGTTCAAAAAATATTTTCATAGATATGAATCTTGCGAATGTCAAGAGCCTTGTTATGAAGAACCTGAAGAATGTGACTCATATGAAGAAGTAGAACCAATGTAAGGATGATATTTAAAAATTTTCAAAATTGGATATTGCTCAAGAAATGTTTTTACATAAAACATTATCCAAATCAATAAAACTATTGATAATATTTGAATACCAATGGATCCTATTTACCAATATACTTTCAGGTATGAATCATGCGAGTACAAAGAACCTGAAGAAGTTTGCTCATATGAAGAAGTAGAACCAGTGTAAGAATGATATTTTCATTTTACAAAAATTTCAAAACAAAATTAGGAACTGTCCAAGAAATATTTCAATAATGTTATGCTAAGAAATAAAATTAATAACACAGTAATACGAATGGATCCTATTCTCCAATATATTCGCAGCTATGAATCATGCGAGTGTGAAGAGCCTGAAGAAGTTTGTTATGAAGAACCAGAAGAATATGAATCATGTGAAGAAGTAGAACCAATGTAAGAAATGCTCGCATTTTTGTACATTAAGATCAAGAACTGTATAATCTGTTTGCTGTATTTTGTTAGATACGAATCCTGTGAATGTGAAGAGCCCACACCAGTTTGTTATGAAGAACCAGTCTGTGAATGTGAAGAGCCAGTAGAATATGAATCATGCGAAGAAATAGAGCCAACGTAAGAAATAACATTTCGCATATGAAAATCAAGAATTGTACTAGATATATTTTCCTGGATTTTGTAAATTTAAGAAATTTAACCGGAAAAATTGATCTATTATTCGAAATGCTACTATATTTGTAATCATCCTTGTTGCAGTCTCATGTGCTATTTAATAAGCCCAATATTTTTTCAGATGCTCAACTTGCCCACCAGAACCAAATTATTGCAAGGTGGAGAACAGCAATGAAAAGTAAGAAATTATAAGCTTGCCTAATCCGGACTATTATAGTTCTGGAATATGAAATCATGGAAAATTTTGTAGATAGCTATTCGTAACTATTCTTAATGGTGAAAAACTAACTTAAAATGTCGTTGCAGTTGTAATTCCAATGCTGCAGAAATGAGTCCAGTCATTAATATAATAAACAGTGGAAACTCCGAGTAAGAAATATATATTTGAATTAAGAAATTACGAACAGTTAGAAATTTTGCCTCCGCTTCTTCCTCCTCTCCTCTCCTCAAGTGAAATATCAATCAATGCTGCATTGATTTTAATTTATCTAAAGAATATGACATTGGATTCTCAAACAAATGTCAAAATATTCAATATTTGAATACTTAATTCACAAACTAATTTGCAGAGCACAAGCATGTTCAGGATCAACTGACACGTGTAAAACATGCCAATCTAATAAACAGTAAGAAATACATTGTTTTATTACGAAGCCACTAACTGCTATCATTAATTATGAACACCTAGAATAAGTCAAAGCATGAACTACCAGTAATGGTGGTACAATAAGTACCAACCGGCAAACTAATTTCTGACTTTCTGGAAATTATATCAAACATAGCTGTAGGTAAATGAAGTAACTAAGAAACTAGTATCTAATAGACAATATTTTTGCAGATGCCAGAGCTGCAAGGTTGAAAAACCAACACCTGTTTGTTATAAACAAATAGAAAAATGCGAACCATGCGAAGAGCCAATGTAAGAAATACATTTTTAGATAATATTCCGTTTAGAAATATGTTTTAAGATTATCATATTGCAAAAATGAAGTTATCAACATGAATATCACAACTATTTACCAAATATCTTTGCAGATATGAATCCTGCGAATGCGAAGACCCCGAACCAGTTTGTGAAGAAGAACCAGAAGTATGCGAAGAACCAACGTAAGAAATAAAACAGATTAATAACATTTCAGGATTTAAGAAGTATACAAGAAATATTTTTTCTGAATCACATTCTCGGTAAAACATATGAAATAGAAATTTACATGATACCAAAATGCAAAACATTTTAAAACATAATTCGATCCAATGGCTTCTTGTTGACTACATCATACAAAATTTTTTCAATATCATTATCAATCAAGTGGCCTCAGTGTAACGTTTCTCACATAAAAATATCAGTCGACAGTTAAATAAAGAATTTTACATCCTTTCAGATGTCCCACACCTTCACCACCTACACCAAACATTGTAGAATCATGCACAAGAAATCAAGAGTAAGAGATTCATTCTTTTGGTTGAATTTCAAAAACTGAAAAATTAACTACCAACATTTTTACAGTACTTCTAGCAATGCTGCAGAATTTAACCCTGTAATCAATATTGTGAACGTGGCAAACTCTTCGTAAGAAATGCATATTTATTTTTTAGAATATCAAGCATTAAAATATTAGTAATTAAGCATTGAAATTTTCATGCAAAGATATCTTCCAATGTTAGAATACTAATTTTCTAATATAATTATGTAGAGCACAAGCAGATTCAAGTTCAGATAACTCATGTGAAACATGCCAATCAAATGAACAGTAAGAAATACATACATTAATTTACAATACCCCACGATAATGACCATAAGGCATGCTACCAATTCCCTAATAGTACTGTTGAGATATACCCAATACATGTTAATCATTCAGTAATCTGATTAGTGATACATATAATGGAGATAGCCACTTCAACGATGTCTATTTAATAATATTTTTGCAGATGTCAAACGTGTGAAACTGAAGAACCCACACCAGTTTGTTGTGAACAACCTGAAGAATGCGAAACATGTGAAGAACCAGAGTAAGAAACTTATTTGCAGATAAGACTTGCCTTATGTTGAAAAAATGAAATAGTGAATGTGGTACTTATACCAGAGACTTCTAATTATCAATATTTTTCATAGATATGAATCCTGTGAATGTGAAGATCCAGAACCAGTTTGTGAAGAAGAACCTGAAGTATGCGAAGAACCAATGTAAGAAATATGCAACATATCAAAGTTCTATTAATAAGTCATCTATCGCCTTTTTGGTGACTGGGTCACATAAAATTCTGGATATATCCATCAGAGTCTAAATATATAATGTATCTAGCAGAAAACAATGTTTTACATTTTTCAGATGCCCAGAGCCTTGCCAACCTCCACCCAACATTGTTGAATCGTGCACTACAAATGAAGAGTAAGACATTCATTCTTTTGATTCAATGCCAAAAGCTGAAAAATTAATTATCAACATTCTTACAGCACTACCTGCAATGCTGCAGCCTTTAACCCTACAATCAATATTATAAACGCGGGAAAATCCTCGTAAGAAATACATGTTCATTTTTTAAATCTAAAGCTTTAAAATATCAATAATTAAGCATTAGAACATTCATGCAAATATATCTTCTAATGTCAGAATACTAACTTTTCAATATAATTATGCAGAGCACAAGCAGATTCTGGTTCAGATAACTCATGTGAAACTAGCCAATCAAATGAACAGTAAGAAATACCCGCATTAGTTTATGATACACTACAATAATGACAATATAACATGATACAATCAATCCCCTAATAGTATTATTGAGATTTACCCAATACATGTTAATCATTCAGAAAGCTGATTAGTGATACATATAATTGAGATAGCCACTTTTTACGATGTCTATTTAATGATATTTTTGCAGATGTCAAACATGTGAAACTGAAGAACCCACACCAGTCTGTTATGAACAACCTGAAGAATGCGAAATATGCGAAGAGCCAGAGTAAGAAACTTTACAGATAATAAGATTGTCTCTGGAATACATTCTAGGATTATCATGTTTGAAAAATGAAATAGTGAGTATAGTACCCATGCCAATGTCATCTAATTACCAATATTCTTGCAGATATGAATCATGTGAATGTGAAGATCCAGAACCAGTTTGTGAAGAAGAACCTGAAGTATGCGAAGAACCAATGTAAGAAATAGAACACATTTTATCAATTTCAAAGATTGAAAAATATTTGTGATACACCAAAGTTCTAAAAATTTTAATAAGACATCTATTGCCTTTTTGGTGACTGGGACACACACAATTTTGAATTTACCTTTCAGCATCTAAATATATAATGCATCTAGCAGAAAACAATGTTTTACATTTTTCAGATGCCCAGAGCCTTGCCAACCTTCACCCAACATTGTAGAATCATGCACCGCAAATGAAGAGTAAGACATTCATTCTTTTACATTGAATGTTAAAAGGTGAAAAATTAACAATCAATATTTTTACAGTAATTCCCGGAATGCTGCAGCCTTTAACCCAATAATTAATATTGTGAACATGGGAAACTCTTCGTAAGATATACATGTTCATTTATTTAAATCTAAAAATTTAAATTAAGCATTAGAATTTTCATGTAAAAATAACTTCTAATGTAACAATAATAATTTACTAATATAATTATGCAGAGCACAAGCAGATTCTGGTTCAGATAACTCATGTGAAACTAGCCAATCAAATGAACAGTAAGAAATATCAGTTGTTACTATCAACCCCCTAACAGTATTGTTGAGATATACCTAATTTATGTTGATCATTCAAAAACGTGATTAGTGATCAAAACCTCAATGATTTCTATTTATTAATATTTTTGCAGACGCCAAACCTGTGAAACTGAGGAGCCCACACCTGTTTGTTGTGAAGAATCTGAAGAATGCGAAACATGCGAAGAACCAGAGTAAGAAACTAATTTCCAGATAATAAGACTCGCCTCAGGAATACATTCTTCTATCATGTTGAAAAAATAAAATAAATAATATGGTTCTCATGCCAATGACATCTACCTACCAATATTTTTACAGATATGAATCCTGCGAATGCGAAGACCCCGAACCAGTTTGTGAAGAAGAACCAGAAATATGCGAACCGGAAGTAGTGGAAAAACCGTAAGAAATAAATGAAAAATTATTATTTAGGAAAACATCCCAGAAATATGTTACTATAACCAAGTTTCAATAATTGAACCCTTGAAGCACATAAAAGGACAATAGGCAAAACACAGGCTTACGTATGTTTTAATGATGCTATTTGTTTTCCATTGACTGGGTTGTACAAAATTTGAATACTCACAATGGGAATCATTATGCGAACCTATCATACATATTATGCTTCAAAACACTAAAGATATCAATTCTTAGAAGCGAATTCAATAAGTTTAATGAGAAAATAATCCGATAAATAAATACACTTTCAGATGTCCTACTCCTTGTCCACCTCAACCAAACGTAATCAATGTAGCTAATTCAAACAAAAAGTAAGAAATTCATTTCTCTGATAAAATATTCAACATTGATAAATTCATCTAAATTATAATTATAGTAATGCCACAAATACTGCAGCCTTTTGTCCAACGATTAATATTGTGAACACTGGAAGCTCCAAGTAAGAAACGCATGTTAATCCATAAAATTACATTGTGCTTACTTGATAACAAAACGCTGAAGAATTTTCTAAAGCAAAGTATCCATTGCTAGAGTATTAATTCACTGATAATTTTACAGAGCTCGGGCATCGTCTGGCTCAAACAATACAGTAGAAACATGCCAATCAAACAAACAGTGAGAAATTCTTTATTATAAAATTATGAGAATTCTCTTTGAAAATATGAGATGAAGGGAATAATTGGTGAAATAATTTACCAAAATATTCTTGAAAATACTCCCATTGTAGGAGTGATTCCTGAATTTCAAAAGAGTTCTATTTTTTCTTGCAATATTTTTTTAGACAACAATCTTGTGAAGTTAAAAAGCCGGAAGTATGCGAATGTGAAGAAGAACCACCAAAGTAAGAAAATTTTTTTCAAATTGTAAATAAAAGATGCTTTTCGGACTGAAATTTTGTGAAATGAAGACCCAAACAATGCAAAAATTCATACCTCATCTATTCACTAATATTTTTTGCAGATCTGACTCCTGTGAATGTGAAGATCCAGAACCAGTTTGTGAAGAAGAACCTGAAGTTTGCGAACCGGTTGAACCAACGTAAGAGATATATTATCAAACATATAAAATTGGGAAACTGTACTAAATATATGTTCTGAAATTGTTGGCAAGAGTGTGGAGTTTCATTAATAGTAGATTGCATGAACAAAAAATAGTCAAAAAAAGCAGTGGTAGTCTGTGTTTGGATTGGGGTCCCTAGGTGTGAAAATTAGAAATTGGACAAAGGTTTTCAAAGATTTAGGCTGTGAATTTTGGAACATGGGGGCTCAGAATTCACTGTACTTGCTTTCCTTATACCATGTTGAATTGACATTGGAGAGGCAAGGGTCTATGAATGTTTATGAGAAGAATGGTCATTCATGTAGGTTTCAATATGCACAAAGATGAAAATAAACTCAATATTTTTCCAGGTGCCCACCTCCACCAACCGTGACCAAACCATGCAATTCAAATCAAAAGTAAGAAATGCATTTTTCTGCTTCTAGCGAAATATAATTAAGAATTACTCCGAATTACAAATGTCAAAGCTTACACTACGTACTAAATCAATACATGTTTACAGAGCCCAGACTAATCGCAGATGGTGGAATGGAAGTGTTCGCAGGGACCCACCATTGAAAAGGAGAGCAATGTAAGAAATATACTTTTAGAGAGTAAAATTAAGTCTGGTAATGTGAAGTCATGACTTCATAATATTGATGATGTCTGTAGAATTTCCACATTAGAAATTTGAACAAGTACTTTTTCAATCTTAAAAAGAAATATCAATACATGGCAATACTTTTCATAATGTTTCCCAAAATTGAGTGTTCGGACTTCAATTTTTAAAAACTACTAACTCTTTCTCAACTAAAAAAAAAAACACGTCAGCGAATAATCAGACTATAAATCAGAATGCAATAATAATAATACAAATATAAGCCCATGTAAACTGCTAGCAAATTATATAACATGTAGGTACTTGTACAAGTATATTATACCTATTTGAAAAATTAATTCAATGTTATTTCTACATCAGATACCGACCACCTACCACAATCCAAAATATTACTGTGATCGAAACTACTACAGTAAAACCAACGTAAGATATATTTTCATATGTTAAAATAAAAATATTTTAGAAATTAAGATTATTTCAATCTATGCCACAGCAAAGTAAATATTTTTAGATGATTACATTACAAATTTACACTAATTTGCTGAAAATTTTTTAGAAACTCTACCACTAAACCTTGTGCGAAACCTAGTCCAACAATCACACCTAACATAATGTAAGTTTTCAGTACCCACGTTTTTACACAAAAAAATCGTAAAATATGTTTAAATTATGATAAATGGAACTAAGCATTAATGGGATAACTCGGTCAAGTATGATCGATACTGAACAATCAATTGACTAATATTTTTACAGCTTCCCAACTGAGAACAGCAAGAAAAATGCAACTTGTGAGAAAATATCTCAATCCAGCAAGGTATCACAACAGAGTAAGACAACACAACCAAGCACGATATCACAATCGAGCACAGTAACACAAACCAGCACAATATCAAACCACGTACAATCCCCGCCTGTTTCAAACACAAAGTAAGCCTTGTTTTTTTAAATGATAAAATACTGTAAGATCTCCACACATACCTCAAAATTGTCAATTAAAGTACAAGAATTTTATAGAAATTGATTTTGAGGGTTGAATTTTTCACTTAATGAGGCCATTTCCAACCTTTAAACTTTAGAGCTTTCACAGTTTGAAACACAAGATAAGTCCAGACAGGTTCAAAGTAGAACCTCGTAGGGAGCTATATGCACAGCTATAACTATTTGTACTTTGTACCCTAAAATTACATCATATACCATTCATATTTGCAGCCGAGTTGTCAATCAACCAATAGTACCTACCCCTGGAGGACTACCATGGTTCAACGTTCCAACGTAAGATATATCTACATTTTTAATTTCTAATGTTAAAAAAAAAACTGGCAACAGAAACGCTCCAGTTGTTCGGTTGTAAATCTTCAACTTAAAACTTTAATCTGGCGTAATGCATGTTTAACATTGTACTGAAATTTTTTCAGATACCCGGGAGCTGGTGCGCCAACAGATTATGCACGCCCATTTGTTCCAAGGTATAATTCAAATTTATTAATTATTATAAACCTGAAAAAAAAAAAACATTGCTTGAGACTGTGAGAATCTGCAATTATGCTCAAAAATCTAATCCCCCCACCCTAATCTAAACGACAAATTTTAACTTATTTTTGGGAATGAATAACAGAGAAACAAAGTTGAAAATCTGCCCAATGATACACTTTTTTAGACCAGCAAGCGGCTGCAATAAAGCTGAAAAGCAGAAACTCCTAGAAGGCACAATATGGGAATTTCTACTAAATCGACTATCGAATTTCAGCCTTCTGGGTTGTTTTTTTTTAAAGATTCGCACAATTCCATAAGCCAAAGCAGGTGGGGCTAGTACATTGCACAATAATACTGTACAGTATTAAAATTAATACAACTTGAACCCTTGCAACTGTACCTATTCGACGTAAATCAAATCAAACCTGATTGAAAGCCACCTTTTTGGGCCTTATTAGAGAGTTCAATGGTCCTGAAAAGCTGAAACTCTCAAAATTGATCATCTCCCAAAAATATCAATGGTCTTCTAACATAGGCCCCCAAATCGGAGTTGGTTAAAATTACTCACCCCTCGTATATCTCAGAACCTTACTAGCGGAAATTATTCAGTTTTATTTAATAATTTGACTGAGGAAATTAGGCTAAAAAAGCCACCTGCTTTTTCAAAAAATACTTCCAGTCCATTTTTCTCTTTACACTCGCAGCATAAAAACATTTATCCCTAAACTCATACGGACTGTACATTTTAATACTGAAAAATTAAACTACTTTTATTGTTACAGATTGCCTTTTGGAGGCCTTTTTAAGTAGTGGTTCATTCAAAAATAACGCATAAAGGATTATAGTTGAAATTGAAAAATTGCATGTAATATTGAGTTTAAAATTATTTTTAAACCGTAGGTACAAGTGGCAGAAATACGTTAGTTATAAAATTGCACATTTAATATCATGTATAGGATATTAATATGCATTTATTTATTACAATTTAGGTACATAAGAAATTATTACCTATTCATTTATATTTTCTTAATAATCCTATTTCATAATAGTAAATTGCTATACTGACAATAAAATAATCGAGCATTCATACGTTATTTTTACTTCAAATTCATAAAATATCAAAGCCATATAAGAACTGAATGTGTGAAATAAATCCAGGGTCGTGGCTAATTCATAATATGCCACCCCCTCTAGGTTTATAGGTCATAATTTAAATTTCTTACCTATGAAGTTAAAAACTATCAGGATGTATTATTGTTCTCAGACAGATTATTTGATAATTATTTCATTACTCACCTGTAACAAAAAAAAAAATACAAAATTAATAATATTCTAGAAATTTAAAGAAATCCAATCCAAGTATGTGATATCACATGGCAAAGTGTCTAACAATGCAATTACAAGTATTGTAAACAAAGAATACAGTCGAGGAAGAAGCTGTATATGCAATAAATCAAGCCTAGTACCTTTTGGACTATTCTGATTGGTCATGAACCAACACATCACAAAAATATACTACATCAGACATTTTCAAAAATTATATTTATGTTCCCAAAACAAATTTTGAGACTCCGTGAATGGCATCTCATCAAGCCACACAACATGATGAAGTGCTGTAGTTGAATTTTTGGCTAGAAATCAAAATAATGAAAAACTGCAGACAGTAGATTTTGGTTTTTCAGTTTCTACATTTTATTTCAGAAATTTCTTGGTTTTATAGTTGACTATATTCAACTCAAATTTGACTACTAGGTTTAAATATTAATAATATTGTGTGAGTACCAAAAAACCAGTTTCCCAACTAGAATTTTCAACGAGAGAGGGGATAGTTTTCCTGTAATCCACCATAATAAAATGTAGTTGCTCGCATACCTCTCACCTCTAGATTGAGCTATGGAGCTAAAAATTGGTATGTAAATTTTGTAGATACCCTAGAAGAGCTTTTAAGAGATTTCAACTTTTCAAGCATCATTGTACCTATTTAAACCAAAAAACGGTTATGAGTTAGGTTAAATTCTGTTTTAACATCTTACGAATTTGTTCCACACCTATCTCATCGTTAATATTGTACTAAACAATTGGAATTCGACATATAGATTCAATACACCTGCTAGATGTGCTCTTAGAGGATTTTGACTTTTCAGGCTAATCATAGAATCTATCAGATACAAATAGATAGGTTTTTGGATGTTCATTAGTGTTTGTGTTTTTCCCATGCATATCAAGTCTGCATTTCAAAGGTAGGGAGTTGAAATTTGATAAGTAGAATACTAGAAGTGTCCTTTGGGGGTTTCAGCAATTTAATGCTTCATAAATCTGTACCCTTACCACTAATTAAGACTATATTCAATGATTGGAGCAATTCATATAGTCAAGTGCAGCATTTTAAGAAAATCGGACTTCAAAGCAACGCAATGCGATAGTTTTTCCTCTACTACGAAAAATACAAGCGTAATATCAGAGCAAAAATATCAACACTGTATTTCCAACCCATGTATTTTGAACTTATAAAGGCACACGCAAAAACACATCCTTCAATATTTTTCAATGCCAACAAATAGGCATGAATAAATAATGAATGAAATATATTAGCACTGACGTCACTGAGTGAAATTTATCCACAGGTGTCGTATTTTTTTAACAACTTATGGCTGCAATAAAATTTATAAGAAGTGACCACCATTACTAAAAGGACATTCGATAATGCTAAGGTTTTTTTTACTAATAATTTATGACTGAAATCAAGGGTTTTGTTTCAATACTGTCCAAGAATTTACAAAATTTTCAACTTTTAGATTTGAATAAGAATTATTATCAATCAAAAATACTATGTAAAATGGGTAAGGTTTCAACTGCCTCAATCTCAACAGCTCTTTTATCACAAGATTTCACTTCTCGTGAACCTGTTAGAATTCTATTTTCATTCATCTGACTAATCCTCCTTTTTGTTTAAATAAGAGACACAATAATCAATTCTATAAAATGACGCGGCTTATACAAAATGAAAATTTTCTCAAAGCTTTTTGAAACAGCAGAACAGTAAAATTTCTAATAACTAACCCATGAAGAATGATTTTCTATACAAATTTGCAATGCCAACTAATACGAAGAACCGCTTAATTATTGTAAGTACGTTTAACAGGAAACAATGTCACATTTCGAAAGAATTTATTTTCAGGATAAAACTTTATGAAAAATGGATTTGTTTGAAAAAATTCATGACTTTTTGATCAGTTTGTCATTAACTTATTGCTATTACAAAGTAAACATTTAATGAAGAAACAAATATCACAAAAAATTAGGTAGCTCGAAATGGGGAAATAACAATGTTAATATTAGAAATTTCAAATTATTTTAAGGCATTTTATAGCCTATTCAATAATCTAGGAAACTTTAGGAAAGACCTTGTAAGTTTGTTAGAGAAGGAAGCCAGGCGAGGTTTTAGAATATTTCTAGGGTATACCAACAGTTACTAAGCAATCAGTAGCATTTACCTCAAAATGAATCCAACAAGTTACAGCTTTTAAGACATTAATTTTTGGGGAAAACCTTGCACTTGATTGAAGAAGGAAGGGTTGTGACTTTACAAAAGAATTTAGATTACTAATTTAAAAAACAACTGAGGTCCTCAGAGACACATTTAACTGATGTTTGTGGCATCAAATATCAATCATGGCTTAAAAATTACATCCACATTTTCAGAAATCTTGATGTGATCGCAGACTCGCACAGGAAATGATTCAGAAAATAATCTACACCCTTCTACTATAATTCTTCTTCTTTGAACTAGGTTTCTGGCTTCATCAACTTTCTTCATGAACAATTCTCAAATATACTCGGAATAAAACCTCATCTAAAGCATCTTTCAAGTAGAGAAAACCAATCACTCATCAGATACCATACATGATGGATTTAAATCTTCAATTTTGTACTGAATTTCTAATGAAATGTCAGATAGAGCGAAGTACAGATTAGTAAATAAATTTTGAAACAGATAAAAATTTAGATACATAAGAATAACACGTCACCTGAAAAAATCTTAGAAACAAATACAATTAAAATTTTAATCATGTTTCTTATAGGTATTTCGAATCAATAAAAATAGGCTTCATTGGAGATTATTTAAATACATCGTCAAGGCACTTCATAACAATATGTACTTGAATATCTGAGTACTTCACTCTTCATACGAAGCACATCCATAGCCAACTCGAGCCATTGAAGATGGTGATTTTCTACATTTTCCTTAACAAAATTTATACCTCAAAAAAAAATTAAAATATCTCACACATGGTCATTTCGATCAGGCCATCAATGGCGAACGTAATAAACTCTAAGAAAATATTGAACTTTTCTACACATGTAAATCGCTTCTTGAAATCTATATCGAATGACGTCAATACTCAGCTTTCCTTTTACTCCTCATCACTTGACGTTGAAATATTATACAGGATTTTCCGTTGGATACGACACTTGCACCATTGTTAAATTCTACGAAGGCAAGAAATACTCATTTTTAAGGAGCTCGCACTTTCCAACTTGACAATTTCGTCAAGTTTACAATAAACTATTCCAATATATAGTTTGGAATGAAATGTACGTGTAAGAATAACGTTCCAAGTTTATGACAAGAGCACATTAATTGCAAAGTTAGCTAACCTGACGCACACGATCTTATCTGATTTTGGGCACCTAATAAACTTTTCGAAATTCGATATTTTTCCCCCACATCAGCACGTATATATACTCGAGAAATTAGATATGGAATCTAGTTTTTTAAAAAAGTGACGAAGTTCGTTCGTAGTATTAATTACGGAATCGTTGTAATTAAAAACATTCAAAATGATATTCGCTAATTGGGTTAAATTTCCGATTCTGACGATCTTCGTTCTTAGCCAAATAAGCATACTTTTTATAGCACAAACTGGAGTACACTGTTCACCGTAAGTACTTTTTTCACCAGGCTATCTATATCGCCACAGGGACCGGTTACAATAACTCGTACTACGTGGCATTTAAGAGATAACTATTAGAAAAATACCAAGGGCAAGATACGTACATCGAAGCAATATCACGCGCACGTGATAAAATTGGAAAATATTTGGAAGAAAAGTTCCACTCAGGTTACTAATTGGTTCAAAAAAGTCTTCAATTAAATTTTGAAAATTTCAAATTGTATTTAAAGAAAATCTCAACAGAGGGTCTTCATTGAGGTCGGACAAAAAATCGTACATTATATTGGTATTTAGAAGGTTTTATTTATACGACAAAGACACCAATATGATTGAATTTCATTCCTCCCGTAAAGAGGTGGAAGGGGGGTGCACCAGAAAAACCTATTAGTGGATCCGAGGATACGATAGTCTAAGCGAACAGATACACCCCATCAACACAGACTACTGCAATTCCTTCCTTCTTTACACCGTATTGAAAAAAATTCATCCTTTCGCGTTGCTTTTTCAGCCTGATTTTCGAGAAATATTACATCAAGAAATTCCTGTTTAAGTGGTAGGGGAAAAGCTATATTTTAAAGGGAACAATTGCACCCTCAAAAAAAGAAACAACGCATTTGAAAAATTGAAACCCACAAAAGACACATTTAAGACCCCTTTTAAATCTATCTGCTAAATTTCAGCTCTCCGCGTTAATTTCGAAAAGAGAGTTATGAGATAAACCAACTCGAGAAACCACAAAACCCATCCCAAATCGCACTTAATTGTGGCGGGGGCGGAGGGGGGAGCAACCAGCTTGAAAAATGTCAATAACCAAACTGAACCTAACACAAACTACTTATTTACGGTCTGTAAACAGGTGCAATGAGGTTGAGAAGTCGATAGCCCCGATAAGGTAATTGTAAAACTCCTATTAAATCTACTTGTCGAATTTTGGCCCTGTGATTTAATGTGGAAGGGAGATAAATAAGAAACAAACCAGTTCAACAGCAATGACCGAACCTAACCTAATCAAAAACACACATCTCCGGTACTTTAACAGGGTGCAATGGGTCTGAAAAGCCGAAACCCCCAAAAGACATATTACGGATCTCTACTAAATCTACAAACCAAATTTCAACTCCTCAGCTCAATTTATAGGGGAGATATGCGAACACACAATCTATTTTCAAGGACAAAAAACGGAATGGGGAATCCCCCCTTCGCATACTTCACTCTAGTTGACCTAGTAGGCTGATTTTTGAGTAGTTTAGGCAACTTTAGCTTCTCTATGGGAGAAACAATTTTTGCGATTTTTGTCCTTCAGCAACTCCTCCCTGCCCTTCATTTGGACGTTATCGAATTTTGACCTAAGATCATCTCCATTCGTATATAACTAATTCGCCTACAATTTAAGTCTGTTTGCCAAATTTTAGGGATTTTGACCGACATCGAGTCGATTAATGATAACGGGAAGGGGAGAGGAAACAAAAATAAATACCTTATTTCCCCAAAAATGGCCCTAATTATCTTCCAGGACTCCAGCAATGAGCTCTGTACATACTCTCTCCTCATCCTTGAGTTTCATTTAAAATATGATAAAAAATTGGGATATGAAGAAACCATTGAGATATTTTTTGACAACATCCGATATTTACCTATTCTTTCAATTTATCCACCATCACCACCACGAAAAAAAACATTTACTAAGCTCGATACTGATCAAAATTTAGACAGTATGCTTATATTATTGGCTGTAGATTTGATATTTTTGAGTGGGAACGACATTGGACCAAAATTTAGTAATATCCAAACTTGGGAGAAGGCGAGCCGAACCGTTAAAATTGCAGTAACCATTCGTTATTAAACCAATCGATAGAGAATCAAAAGTTGCACAACGTATCCAAAAATCATCTTCCTATGTCAATTAGGAGGAGAGAAATGACGGGTTCACTCCGTCAGGACCTTGAAAAAGAGCTCTACGCATGTCTTCCCTCTAAATAGAGATAGAAAGTTGAATTTTGGTTCATACACTTGGTAGAGGTCTTAGATGTGCTTATGGGAGGTTTTTCATTAATGAAACCCATTATGCACCCTTAATGCCTCGAAAAAAGTATATTCTTGCATATCTCCCTTCTAAATTGGTCTATGGGGTTGAAAGTTGGAATCTAGATTTCGTAAAGAGATCTTAGATGCATGTTTAAAGGGATTTTCTTTGTTTTACTTTACAATTTCGAAAATCAGACACAAAAAGCCAATGCTTTTCATTTTTAGAAACTGCATGATGTTGAAAATTTGCGCGTAGAATACAATATTTGAAGAGCATGATTGGGGGAGGGGTGCCAGATTTTTAAATACGTCCAATCAATCGAAAACAATGAGCAATTCCTTCAATAAAAGGGTTTTATCACAAAACACATTCTGAGAAAAAATTTTCAAGCTTTAATGCTAAGCCGGATTATAATTTTTTCAGTTTACGCTCTTCTTCGTATAGTCTAGAAAGTTCGAAAAAATATCTGTTGGTAGGAGTTTGCCTATACTATGAAGTTATATAGTATAAATTGGCATGAATTTCAAAAGTCAAGAATACATTTTTAAGATAAATCCATCACCCACTAACAACATATTCAATGTTGAAAAATTAATTCACCGATGTTTTTGCAGATTGGGAAACAGCGGAGGATCCTCTAGTTCTACTGGGTAAGAAATGCATTTATTAAACAAAAATTTATAACCTGGTTGCAATAATACACTGCTAAAATAAATCTATCAACTACTAACAATTTATATTCAACGCGGGAAAACTAATTTACTGATATTTTTGCAGATACAATGGAAACGATGGATATTGCGGTTCATATGATAGGTAAGAAATGTGTTTAGGAATGATGATTTCCACAATTGATGTTACAGCATGCACATCAAAGATAACGCCATCAACCATCAACAACGCATTCAATAAACAAATTGAAATATAATTTATTAATATTTTAACAGATATCCAGAAAATGTCGAATATTGCGATTCGTATGAAGTGTAAGAAATTATGTTTTTAATCAAAAAATTATACGAACTGGTTTCATGAAGTCGGATCGCGAAAAGCATGCCATGAAATTACCACAGTAAAAATTTCAGCAGCCAAACATTTATATTTCATTTTTTGACAAATCTTTGAAAATTAAGGGGATATTTTTTTTCATGTTAATTTAGTGATACGAGATTCTAGCAATATTTATAGTTATTCTTTACAATGCTCTCAATATTATAAATTTTTTTTTTTTTTTAATTTAATAAAATTTTCACAGGTACGAAGACCCCTGCGAATGTGAAGAGGTACCAGAACCTTGCGAGTGCGAAGAAGAGGTACCAGAACCTTGCGAGTGCGAAGAAGTAGAACCAATGTAAGACATATATTTTAAAATTATAAAATGTAGCACAGCGACAGATTTGGATACTTTTAAATTATTTTGGTGCAGTATTTACTCTAAATCAATATCTATCCATCAATCCGGTACAATCATGTTATCATTTATTTTCTTATCGCAAATATACCTCAACTACTTTGATTTCTCAAGATAACAGCAGCATTCTACAGTAATCCATAGTGATGATTTTTCATTTATGGAAAATTAATTTACAAATATTTTTGCAGATATGACTACTCCAGCGAATGTGAAGATCCAGAACCATACTGCGAACCAGAGTAAGTACTAAGACGATTTTTTTCAATAATGAATATGTTGGCGTGGGGATGATTTTGGAGTGAATTAAAAATTATAAAAATTTAGAGCACTTGTCAAATCGATATTCCAAATATCAGTCTTTCAGTTCAGGGGTACTAGAAGGGAAAAACATCCATATCACTCCTAATTACTTTCACTAGACTGATTTTTGTATATAGGGTCTTTCACTTCGATAGTACTTCCTTCATACCGCAAGTAGAACAACTCAAGTTGGACGCACGCGTAATGTTTTGCCTATCCTGATCAGTGCGGGAGCTAAAATTCACGGATCTGTATTTTTTTTTTAATTCAAAATCATTTTTAACATTTTCATCCAAAAATGCTAGAAATGTCCGGTTTGCGCCAAAATGTAACGTGTGTGGTGCACTATTTTTAGAAGAAAAAAATTGAAAGTAAAGTTGAGGTGGTTCGTGAGATATCGGAGCAATGTGAGAAAAAACACTAAAATTTTGCAAAAACATTTCCAAGTTTTGCCTTTAACTTTTGAAAAAGCTCTTAATTTTTCTTAAAATAATACAGTTTTTTGCTTCTTTTGGCATAATTGCATTTTCTTCAGGTAGCTTGGAAATTTTGGGGAGAAAATATCATTATTAAATTTTGTACTATTTTTCAAAAAAAAATTCCCATAATTTTTTTGCCAAGAACGTAATTTTATTGAATTTCAGCAAAACAGCATTTTGGTGAAATCTTGACCTTTTTTTTTTAAAGCAAAAAAATTGTAATAAGAATTTATTACAAAATTTCTAAGCAACTTGCAGAAAATACAACCATATCAAGTAGTGGGATACACCTTAGTACTTCAAGATATATTTTTTATCACAAATATTTGCAATATTATTTTTATAAGTAGTCCCAATAATACACTTCAAAAGATCAAACGCTAACAAATTATGTACCTAAATTGAACACAGGAACATTAATTTTCCAATATTTTTGCAGATACCTACGGCCAACAATTATTAAAAACATAACAGTGATCAAACAGACTGTGGCGTAAGAAATGCATTTTTACACAGTAAAATTGAAAAAAAATAATTAGATATGTTTTGTGTAGTAATTCTGGAAACTTGGCATCATCTACTAATAAGTATACCGTTACTATTTTATTTAACAATCGAATCTTCAGAACTGACCACTTCTAATTTGAACAAAAAATATCGACAGACAGAAAGAACATTTCTATCGTTGAATTTTTAAGTGTCGAAGTTCATTTTACACTTTACAAGAGACGTGACGGGGGTGGCGGCAAAATTCAAAACAAAAAATCAGTTCCCGAAATCAGACCTCTGCGAGAAAATACCACAAAGACCAAGCATTTTGGAGTCTGAAACAGAATCTCTAATTTTCTTCAAGATTTCTAAATCCTCATCGAAAATATTCAAATTATATTTAGTAACTGAAAAGGATACACATCTTTCCCTCAGCAGTCCAAATTAATAATGGTGAATTGTGCCAGTCCTAAAATTATGCAATAAACCAACAGATGTTGTTTGACGACCCAGAAAAATAATTTTCAGCGTAAAGACCGTACCCTGCCCTACCAGATCTGCTACAACATTGAAAAAACGTTGGTGTTTGTTAAGAGAAAAATTCTATTCCATGACTTAGGGAAGATTTTGAAATTCATACCGATGTTTAGAGTGGGCAACAACCTAACTAGATGAATTTTTTTGAAATATCTAGGCCAAAGGGAGAGCGGAATTAAATTTTTATCTACAGACCGCAATAAGTCTTGAATATAAGAGAACACTGTGGATCAGAAATTTTGGTGGAAATTTTTACATCAAGGGTAAAATTTAGGACTACTTTGGAAGAAATTTGAATTTAGAGCCAATTTCACCATGTGAAATTTTTAAAACCTTTTAACTCCTTACATATCAGTCTTATGAAAAAATATGAATTACAAAAGTTGTAGGAAATTCAAAGCAAAAGAAAAAAGTACCGAGCTATTTCAGTCGTAAGAGCAATTTCAGAGGAGGTATGACGGAAACGCGGAATTTTGAAGCTGGTTAACATCTTCCTCCTCCTTTTTTTCCTATCGATAGGGATTTTTAGTATGCTGTTCAAAGAGCTATTTCCAATATATTCTGAAACATAATTTTATTCATATTTTTTTCAAACTACAGCCAATGTTTGATCTTTATTACTTGACTAATGGTATGAGAAAATTTTTCAAAAAAAAATCGTACTGATGAGAAAATTTTAAAACTTGACTTATTAACTGCTTGAGTAAATACAAAACCACATAGTGCTGAATCCACAAAACCACTTCTGGTAACGACCCCCCTCCCCATCCCTCCATTTATGAAATAAATCAAAATTGACAATATTGGTGTCGTCATTGTATAAATTGAACCTTCTGAATAATACTACGAGGCCAACCACTCCATTTAGCCATATCAGGCCCTTATTTTGAGATTTCCTCCAAATAAAAAAACTGATTTATGCCGGAAAATTGATAAACCGTATCGTATACTTCTTACAAGACCATTAATAAAAATTTCAAACTAAAAAAGTCAACGTTTTCGATAACTTACAGTTTACCTATTCCAAAATGTGAGGATAGGAGAATTTTATTATTTTTAATGGAAGGAGAAGGCGACAAAAGGGGTTAACCTTTCACTAAAGTATACTGCAACTGCAGCCATGTTAATCGACCAATGCAGAGTTTGATTTATACCTAAAATCAAACACTAGGATTCATTTTTGATCATTTTAGAACCTTCCGGTTTCATTGTAAAATTTTCAAACCAACATCAATAGTTCTCAAATCTATTGATAATTTAACCACAAGTATTGGTGAGTTCCCAACGTTTCCTTTTCCCTCGTCAGAAATAAGTATCTAGACTTACGTACTCGCGGCTTAGGCAGCTAAGATCAAAATTTTTCACATTTATAATTTTTCCCTTTACACCTTCTCTTCTCTCTCTCCTCCATATCCCAAATTACCTTTGGATAGAAAACAATAAAAACCAAATTAGATAAAAAATTTGAAATTTTTCGTTTAAAAATAATTCGAAGTCGTCCAAATTAGAACAGCTGTTTAAACATATTTCGACGCCAATTCATAATCATCCTCACATCTGTCAACCATTACTTACTATAACAAAGCATATTCAATACTGCAATATTAATTTACTAATAATTCATGCAGATCTTGCGAAGAACCTCCTCTTCCAGTAATCTCACCATTGTATACTATCCCTGCAAACTTAACGTAAGAGATATCTTTTTAGAAGGTGAAATTGCCGTAAAGCATTACGTAATATTACTTGTATCGTAATGTTAAAAAGGAAATCCAACTAATTGTAACATAATTTCGTCTAAAATTCAACAGTGATTCATACCACACATAAAGATAAGAATTTTTCACGACTATTACAGCAAAGCACATTCAATACCGATGTATTTTTTTACAGGGCACCTTGTGAAGAAACGCCTGTACCATGCCCGTGCGAAACGTAAGAAATAAATTATTTTTCAGATGATGAAATAGTAAACCGTGAAAATAACTATTATTAAAGTAACAATGCTATCGTTATTACAGCTCTGAACCTGAACCTGAACCTGAATCATGCCCGTGTGAAACGTAAGAATTAAATTATTTTTCAGATGATGAAATAGTAAACCGTGAAAATAACTATTATTAACGTAACAATGCTATCGTCATTACAGCTCTGAACCTGAACCTGAACCTGAATCATGCCCGTGTGAAACGTAAGAATTAAATTATTTTTCAGATGATGAAATAGTAAACCGTGAAAATAACTATTATTAACGTAACAATGCTATCGTCATTACAGCTCTGAACCTGAACCATGCGAGTGCGAAAAGTGAGAAATACACATTTACATTATTTTTGACATGATTAAATAGTAAATCGCGAGGAAAAATATTTCCTGTATTGTAAAATTCTGAAAAATCTAACCCGATATTTAATCTTATCGTCTTCACAGCTCGACTGAACCAGAACCATGTTCAGGCGACATGTAAAAAATGCTATACTTTTCATATAATTAAACAATAAACGGTGTAACCCGTAAAAGAAAATTATGATTACGTCATATAATGCTGGAAAATCTAACTAAATATTTAAAAATGTAACGATACTATCGTCTTTACAGGTCCGATAACCAACCTATCAATGAGCCTGAACCTGCACCTGAACTAGGCCCACGAGAAGAAGAGTAAGGAATACATTTTTACACAGACCTTATAGATAGTTTGTAAACTGCAAAGAAATATAGCTTATATAATAATATGGTAGAATGCAAGTGGCATCGACAAACCGATGCTTTTGTTTTCTACAGACCCACTACTGAGACTTCTGTTGCATCAGCAACGCCCGAATTTAACTCATGCCCTTACGAAAGGTAAGAAATGTGTGTTTAGATAATTGTAAAATGTGGGGGAAAAAATTCTCAAAAGGTAGTATCACAGTACATTATCTTATCTCTGAAGAAGATCACGTCTCAAAGTCAATGTTGTTCACAAAAATTACATTTTTGTACTTCTTTTTAATGTATCAATTTTCATATTTCCACACAATTTGTCCCTTTTCTTTAGCCTGATTTTCCATGTCGTATTATCAATGAAGAACAGGCTATTATGGACTATTGACTCATGTACTAAAATTAATCAAAATTTGGGCAGTGGGTTTAAATTTGCTGCGGATTTGAAATCATTGAGTAGGGATGACCTTGAGTTATAATTCAGATATGCGCGAAAGTGGAATGAGAGGGGTTGATAAAGGACAAAAAGTTGTACAGTACATCCAAAAATTAGCCTCCTAGTTCAATTAGGAGAAGAGATACAGAAGGCTTTCCCTTTATTGACCTTAAAAAGGCTTTTCCATCCATGTCCACCATTCAAATTAAGGCAGGAGGTTGAAATTTAGCAGGAACCCTTGGCAGGGGACCTGAATGTTCTTTTGAGGGTTTTGACTTTTCAGCCTCATTGCATTAAAGGTCCATTGACCTACAGTCGAAGGACTGGGACGGGGGATCAACGAAATCTGTTTTGTATGCGTAGAAGACCATTGATACCATTCTTGGTAATGTCAAATATTAACATTCGATGATTTTTAATTGCGCATTTTACAAAATTGTACAATCAATTTTAAAGCCAACAGCGAACCATCAAATCCGGACAGTCACAATTCAGAATGTACAGATTTTAATGTCTTGGATGATGATGGGCTTAACAATAATGGTCAACTGTTCCGGGCTTTTAACATCTGGATCGTTAACAGTTGGATTATGGTCGACAAAAAAGTTAAATGCTATGGAAAAAATGCTGAGCAATTTCCAAAATTCCTTAAGTTGAAAAGAAAGCATGAATTTTAATTAAAGTTATGTCACTTCAGATGAAATTTCGACATTTGCTGGAACTGGAGAAGTGATAGCATGAATCATTTTAAAAATTTGCCAGGTCTTTTTTTTGACATTCAATTTGACGTTCAAAATATTGATAGTCAGGATTTCAACGGTCAGCTGTTGACTGTCCACTTAATGACAGTTCGCATCTTGATGGTTCACTATTGATGGTCAAATCTTGACAAAACACCGTTGTGGTCAAGTGATGATGAATCTAGACTGTCAAAAGTTGACAGTCCAAATCTTGATAGTGCGTATGTTGAAGGCCTGCCATTGTTGGTCAACTCTAGACAGTCAGCTGGTGACCATCGACGATAGATAGTCAAGTGTTGATGGATCCAGACTGTGAAGAGTTAACAGTCCAAATCTCAATGATACAGAAGTTGATGGTTCACTATTTTTAATTAAGTCTTGACAGTCCACTGCTGACCATCAATTACTAATTATCAAGTGTTGACATATCTGGACCACCAACGGTTGGATTATGTTTGACAAAAAAGTCAAGCATTTAAAAAAAAATACCAAGCAATTTTTCAATATGAAGAGGAGGTAAAATGCTCACAGGCTTAGGATTATATGTCTTGGCTTCATTAGAACATTCTTGGCGGGCTCCCAAGGGACCACAGCAACGGAAAGATTATGACTATGAGAAAAGTTTGTTGTGGCTTATCGATTAATACTAATTCGACAATACTGAAATCCAATACTGATTTACTTTTTTGATTTGACTTCACGGCACCCAAAGTCTTCAACTTTTCAGTAATTTGATGCTGAGTAATGATTGTGATTCTTTCATCAAACCATCGAGAGATTGCAGAAAATATTAAGCCAAATCAAAAGTTCAAACCTTAAATTTGGGTAATTTTTACTTGGAATGAACCAAAATACATTTTCGATATTGAACGAAACTTTTGAATGAATTATCTACACACTTACTCATTTTCATTTCACGCCATTATTCGTATGAATAAAATTCCCTGTACTCACCTA
This sequence comes from Ferrisia virgata, assembly GCA_900060175.1. Classification (NCBI taxonomy): domain Eukaryota; kingdom Metazoa; phylum Arthropoda; class Insecta; order Hemiptera; family Pseudococcidae; genus Ferrisia; species Ferrisia virgata. The sequence goes on from FIZR01022444.1 coordinate 45,583, forward strand.
AAACAAAGAAAAACAAAAATTATACATTAGTTAATTGAAATTAACGGAGCATGCTTCATTATAATATACTTGACTTGGAAGTGTAAGAACAGATAGATCCTGCTAATGTTAATGAGGGAAAATGTCCAACACTTAGAATGGTAGGAAACTTGGATCTGTAGCCAGAATCATTTAAAATATCAAAACTTACAATTCTTCAATATATACTCAAGTATTTATTCCCTTTATTCTTATCAATATTATTTCTTTTCCCCAAAACTAAAAACCATTTTCTCAGCTCAACACTCATTAAAATCAGTCAAATTTGGGCAATAATCTTAGACCAGCGGCGATTTTGATATTTTTGAGTGAGGATGACCTTAGGTTAAAATCCAGTTATATCCAAATTTAGAGGAGAGGATGCTGAGAAGTCAAAATGGCAAAAATTAATCATTTTCAAGCCAATCGGTAGAGAATTAAAAGTCACATAACATATTCAAAAATCAGCTTCTTAAATCAATTAGCAGAGAGGATATAGAAGGATTGCCCTCTTTTTGACCTTGAAAAAGAGACTGCTCCACACATATCACTCTTCCAAATTGATGTAAGAGGTATATTTGATGTGCACATTTGGTAGAGGAGCTAGATGTTCCTTTTTGGGCGTTTAGACTCACTTTTTTTCTGAAAATTGAATTGGAATTTTTTTATTTTTGCACAGATCTATTTCTTTGAAAGTAGGATAGTTTGTAGACACTTTTATACATATTTTTGGCTACTTCCCTGATTCCCTGATATTTTTAGCTATCTAGTGACGTGTATATTATTTCGGCTTAGGAGCTAGGTCTATACCTAGAACAACGCTTAGCTAATTAATTCATATTTTATCAGCTCGTCTTGCGGCTGTTCGGATGACAGCTTGGTCCGAGTGAACCAACCAGAGGCTGTATACCCAGGGTAAGAAACACATTTCCAAGCAATAAAATTAAAAATGAAAGAAAGACACTTTTTAGACATTTTTATAGGCATTTTCGGTTGTATTCCTGAATCTCTAATATTTTCAGTTTCCTAGATGCACGTACTTTTACAAAATTCTGTCATAGACTCTAGATCTATAGTTCTGTACCTACAACTCCGCGTAACTAATTGATTTAAAAATTTTTTAGCTCGTCTTGCGGCTGTTCGGATGACAGCTTGGTCCGAGTGAACCAACCAGAAGCCGTATACCCAGGGTAAGAAACACATTTCCAAGCAATAAAATTAAAAATAAAAGAAAGAATTTTTAGACACTTACACGTATTTTCAGGCGTATTCTTGATTCCCTAATACTTTTAGTTACCTAGATGCACTTACATTTACAAAATTCTGTCATAGACGCTACATCCATAGTTCTATACCTACATTTATGCGTAACTAATTGATTAAAATTTTTTTTAGCTCGTCTTGCGGCCGTTCGGATGACAACTTGGTCCGAGTGAACCAACCAGAAGCTTTATTACGAGGGTAAGAAACACATTTCCGAACAGTAAAATCACAAATGATGCTAGGATAATTTTTGAACACTTTAAACGTATTTTTAGCTAATTCCTCGATTCCCTAATACTTTTAGTTATCTAGCTACAATGCTGCATGTGTATAATTTTATAACAGCAGCTAAATCTATACCTACAACTGCATGTAACCAATTGATTAACATTTTTTCAGCTCGTCTTGTGGCTGTTCAGACAACAGTTTGGTCCGAGTAAACCAACCAGAAGGCGTATACCCAGGGTAAGAAACACCTTTTCAAATAATGAAATAAAGAGGTGCAATGGGGTTTAAAAGTCAAAAACCCCAAAAGAGACACCTGAAACCTCTACTAAATCTGTATATTAAGTTCCAATCACTTAGCTCAATTCGAACGGAGATATGCGAGAAACAACCTTTTTCAAGGTCAAAACGTGATGTGAATATAACTGTTTCAATACTAAAAAAAAATTAATTCACCAAAATTTTTGCAGATATGCTGCTGGACAAGTTGGAACATTCGATCCAAGTGGCAGAGGTCAATATGAAGGGTAAGCCTAATAAATGTATTTTTGGATTACAGATAAAATTAACAACAGTTCAAAAAACAAAAGATATTCTTGGATCGTGGTTTTAACTTACTCTCGACTAAAACCAAAAAAAAAGTCGCACAAATGAAAAATTGTTCCCCAATTTTCTGTGATACATTTCGACTAGTTTGATTTTTATTCACAAAAATTACATTTACAAATACAGGGTGTTAAGCTTCGATAGTATTTTCTTGATGTGACAAGTACAACAAATCAATTCCAATGATGCGGATACAATTGTTTCAACACTAAAAAAATTAATTTACTGATGGTTTTTGCAGATATCCTGGACAAGTTGGAACATTCGATGGTGAATATGGAAGGTAAGCCTAGTATACGCGTTCTTGGGTTATAGATAAATTTAACAACCGTTCAAAACACAATTATGTTCTTGGGCCGTGATTTTGACATAAAAAATAATTTACCCTGAACTGAAACCAAAAAAAAAAAGTTGAGGGGATGAAAAATTGTTCCCCAATTTTCTGTGATAAATTTCGACTAGTTTGATTTTTATTCACAAAAATTACATTTACAAATACAGGGTGTTAAGCTTCGATAGTATTTCCTTGATGTGACAAGTACAGCAAATCAATTCCAATGATGCGGATACAATTGTTTGAACACTAAAAAAATTAATTTACTAATGGTTTTTGCAGATATCCTGGACAAGTTGGAACATTCGATGGTGAATATGGAAGGTAAGCCTAGTAAACGCGTTCTTGGGTTATAGATAAATTTAACAACCGTTCAAAACACAATTATGTTCTTGGACCCTGATTTTGACATAGAAAATAATTTACCCTGAACTGAAACCAAAAAAAAAAGTTGTGGAGGTGAAAAATTGTTGTTCAATTTTCTCTACATTTCGACGAGTTTGACATGTACTCAAAAAAAATTATACTTACACATACTAGTGTTTTGCTTCGATAGAACTTCCTTCGTGCCGTAAGTAGAGCAATTCAAGTTAGATGCATGTACAATGTTTTGCATATCTAATCATAAGCTTCATAGATTATGCTGAAGTCTACGACTCCATCAACTGGAAAAGACGGTACCAGATACTAAAAGAAATAGGTGCCCCTGCTCACATGGTGACGCTAGTAGAATCGTTGTACGAGTGCAACTCAATGCTGGTGAAAACTAGAGGTAAAAAATCTAGTACATTTTGTGCAGAGAGGGAAGTGAGACAAGTAAGCATAATGTTCTCCCTGCTCTTTAATATATATGGCGAATACATGATGCGATGGGCACTCGAACACTAGAATAGAGGAATTTCAGTTGGTGGTAAACGAATCTCGCATCTTGGATTTATAGATAATACTACCCTGGTTGCAGCAGATGAAAAGGAGCTGGCGAAGTTAGAAAATTTAGTGAAAGCAGTGAGCAGAAACCTGGGACTTCGCATCAATACTTCAAAAAGACTAAGACTAAAGTTAAGGCTATCAATCAGGCTGGGTGTCTTCCAGAGTCCGATGTCTAGAAAGAATATCCGAAGGTTGACACCTTTGTTTACTTGGGCTGAACTGTAAAAGTCAATGATGGTTCTTCAACAGAAAAACAGCGTCAAATTACACTGGGAAAATCAGCAATAAACAGACTGTGGAATATCACATGCAATTTGAAAATATACTCGGAGACAAGGAAGAGACTGATCAGAACTCTTGCATTTTCTGGTTTCTTGTATGCGGCAGAAACATTGAAATTGAAGATAGATGACAAAAGAAGAATAGATGCCTTTGAGATGTGGATATGGAGAGGGATGCTGAAGATCTTATGGGCAGTGCGAAGGACAATTAAGTCAATCGCAGAAGAGCTGGAGGAGCCAATAAGGCTGAGCGTTCTATGCGAGAAGCGCATCATGGGATATTTTGAACAAGTGGCCAGAAGAAACGAGGAATATTTAGAAAAGGACATGCTTTTCGGCAAGGGACCTAGTTTAAGAAGGAGAGGAAGATCTCGTACAAGATGTGCAGACACAATAAAGGTGTGAATGAGAGCAGTCATTGTGACAGCGAAAAAGGCGCAGGACTGTGAAGAATCGCGCACTTTGTTAGTCGCAGTATAATTGTGACGACTGTTACCTTTTGATTGATTGATTGAAGTAGTGGGGGTGGGGTAGCTCTAACTGTTGTCGGTTCAGATTTGCTAACACTTGATCATTAGAAGTTGATGGTGAACAGGGAATGTCAAGGGTTCACCAACAATAATGAACCACCAACACCCACACACTCGAAGTTGGCACTATCAACTCTTGACAGTCCAAATCCATCAGCATCTGGCCATCAATCATTGGACTTTTTTTTCATTTTGGTATTTTTTGATCTATTATTCAAGATTTCTCACGAGCCACTCAACCTTCACTTTCAATTTTCTTATGGGATATACTACACCATATAAGTTACACTCTAGCTGTCTGTAGCATTTTATGGATAACAAGTTGGAAATTTTTGAAAATAACCTCACATTTTCAGAAGAAAAAAATTCAGATCCGTATATATTTGCCCTTATAATAATTAGGATAGGCAAAACATTATACACACGTTTAACTTGAGTTGCTGTGCTTGTGGTATGAAAGAAGTACTATTGAAGCAAAACACCCTGTATGAGGAACTATTAATAACAACTTATCAAGTATTAGTAATTGGCAAATAAATCAACTAATCTTTTTGCAGGCAGGATGATACGTTGATCGGAGTAGGCCAACCAAGACCATTTTACTCAGGAGTGTAAGTATTAGAAACATTTACCTTCTTTGACAAACATAATCCACCTGTTAACGATCCAGATGCTAACAGCCCGGAACAGTTGACATCAATGTTAAGGCAATCAACACCTAACCGTCCAGATTTTCATGGTCTAGTGTCGATGGTCCAAGCTATCAACACTCGACCATCAATATCCCAACTATCAACATCTTGAACGTCAACTTGAATACTGAGAAAAAAATCTTGAAAAATTTGTGATTTTTTTTAAGCATTAGGAATTTTAAAATGGCTCAACATTTTTTTCTCAGCATTCAACTTTTTTGCCAAATATAATCCCACTGTCGATGATCCAGATGTTAACAGCTCAGAACAGCTGACCATTAATGTCAAGGCCATCAAAATCTGAACCATCCTCATTTTCACTGTCCAGATTCTGATGGATGCACTCTTGATGGTCAACTGCAGAATGGGCTATTAAATATTTTTCGGTGTTAAAAACCTACTCATAATGTTACTCGTTTATTTACTATTGATCTCATCAATGGCAATCTCTGTACTTCAAATAAATCAAAACAATAGATTTAATTTCCTAATACCTTTGCAGATACCCAGGAACAGTCGGCTCATTTGAACCAAGCGGCAGCGAATCATGCGGTTGTGGCGAATATGAACGGTAATAGATACTTTTTGGATTACGTTACTAATTTCTCATTCATATTATTTTCAATAGGCCAAGAATCATGAAATTATGATTCATATTTTGATATTCATTTGAAACAAATGAAAGACAGAAACTGGAGGAATTTGAAAAGGTTTTTTTGAGAATACACATGAAAAATTTTTCGAATTTTAAAAATTGCTCTGTTTAGTTTGACCAAGATTCTTCAAATTGCGTAATTTTTGAATATTTTCATACTTTTTCGTACTCAAAATTTATCAAATACCTAAATGTATCTTAGTATGCCACATTTGTACTACATAAAAAAAATTAATTTATTCACATTTTCACAGCCCGAATGAAGAATTGGTCGAAGTACGTCAACCAAGACCATTCTACCCAGGGTGAGAAACCACAGTTTTCATTTCTAATTGTAAATTTTATAGTAGTACGTATAAAATGAATTTACGAATTAATATTTTTGCAGAGTGCCAGCTGTTGGCTCATATGAACCAAGTGAATCATGCGGATGCGAATCAACCTCACCATGTGGACATGGCGCTGGCGGAATTCCACTCCTTGAAACGTAAGATTCATATCTTTCAATCATAAACTTACCTACCTATGCACTTTTACAAATTGAATGATTCTTGTTATGAAAAAAATTTCTAACAGAACACTAAGCGAATTTTTTTCAAAACATTTACACTTATACCAAATTCAGTGGATATGTTTTGTCGCTGAATACGAAACAATTATTTACTTATACCTTAATTTTACAGAGTGCCCGTACCAGGCATACCTGTGCCCACCGCGACTGGCCTACCTTTCTTAGTATAAATTTAAAGAAAAATAACACATGAAAGACAACGGTTCAAGATGGAAGATTGCATGAAATATAACAGAGTTGAAATTTATTTTTAAAGCGTACCAATTTCGGAAATATTTTACTTTTAAAAGTTGCACATTTAGTACCATGTATAATAAGATATTGAGATATTGATAGACACTTATTTATTTTTACAAGTCATTTTGGTTTTCAAAATGGCATATTCGATATTGAGTGCCTAGAATCATCTTTGTTCAATTGGTCATCCTATGTTGCATTATGTTAATTTCCCTTATGCGTAATAAAATAATCAAGCATTCTGATGTAATCTTTACTTTCAATTCACGTATGAGCTATAATAATATAAATTGTTTCTACAGAGAAATTCTGGAGTTTTCAGTTTTGACGACTCAATATTCCAATATGTGACGCATACAGAGTTTCAACAGTCTAATGAAAAATTTGTGAGAAACCAACAATAAGATATCAACGTGGGAGTTATCGTCAGAATGAGTCTTTATTATTCAACATCTTACAAATTCGATATTATGATAACAGCAATCAAGGAAGCGGCATATCACTATCTCTTAATATTACTGTATTTTTTTTTTTTTTTTTCAATTAACATTGAAATTTTCAAGTAGTCCTATTAAAATTTCAACTCATGAGAAATCCAAAACAACTAAATTTTGACATCAAAAACATATAACATTGTCCTCTAATTATTCCCTTGCTCCTGAAATATAAAATTTTAAATCAATTTTAATTGCCATATTTGTCTTACTTAAAGAGCAACAATTCTCAAAATTTCAAGCATTTCATCTTTCCCAACCCCGTTGTAAATGTATCGCCGTTCAGCTCCGTTCTTTTCAAAAACTTTAAAACCACGTTCTGCTACCATATAAGAAATCAACAATAAGATATCAACGCGAGAGTGATCGTCACAGTGAGTCTTGACTTGTCAAGCTAGTACACATCTAATATCATAATAACAACAATCTAGGTGGCTGCATATTACCATCTCTCAATAAAATTTGAAAACACTAGAACGTTTCCCCTCACCCCCCTCACCTCGAGACTTCAGAATTTGGAATCTAAACCGCGAGAAATGCACTTTTTATAGCATAAAAATCCCAATTTTTTAAAAGTTTGCCGTTACTGTGCTCAAAACTTCAATTTTGTCCCTCCCCCCGCGAACCTTGAAAATTTCTAGATGCGCTTACGATTGACACTCTTCACTCATAAATATTGCTCATTTTATAATTTGTCTCTCCTATCACCCCAGGTCCTGTTTCTCCCAGAAAGACATATATTTTGCTTGAGGTGGGCGTCTGTGCATCGTGGTAGGGGTACATGTAGATATTGGACTGAATACGTGTGGTGTAACCTTCAAATAAGACCTACACTAAATCCATATACCAAATTTCAACCCTCTAGATCAACTTGGAGGGAAGTTATGCGAGGAGCAAACTCAAAAAATAAGAAACGCTATTCAAAAAACTACTGTTTTGAAGCTGTGAGGAGGTATAATGACGCTTAAACGTCCAAACCGTCAAAAAGCGCATCTATAGCCCCTGCCAAGTCTATGTATACAAAATTTCAACTTCCTAGCTCAATTAGGAGCCTTTTTTCAAGGTCAGAAAGGAGAGAAACTCTCCTAAGAAGCTGATTTTTGGATTATGTTATGCAACTTTTGATTCTCTATCAATTGACACAAGAAGGGAACAATTTTTCAAATTTTGTCCCTCAGCATCCCATTCCCAAAATTTGAGTATAACTGAGTTTTGACCCAAAGTCATCCTTACTTAAAAATATCAAACCTACCGCTAATCCAAGCCTACTGTCAAAATTACCGAGCTAAGAAAATAATTTTTAGTTTCGAGGCGAAAAAAAAATGAAAATGAAAAATAAAAATAAACTTTTGACATCGCCAAAAATGGTCGTAATGGTCCTCTGAGATCCCCAAAACAGATTTTGTAGATATTCCCCACCCATCCTTCGCAAGTCGTTGGCCCGTAATAGCCTGGTTTCCATTGACAATATGGCATAAAAAATTGGGCTAAAAATTGGTCCAAATCAAACAACTTTGAAGGCTTACAGCATCCCAGCTTTCAAAGGTACGAATTTCACAATTTCTGCTTGGATCTGGACCTTTGTTACAACTTTGAAATTTGAATTTGCCTAACTTCACCCTTGAATGTTTCTTAAGAAAGGGTAAAAGTGGGTGAGCACAACCGAAACACAAACCACAGGTACTAGTTCCAAACCTCCTAGCACCCTGCTGAAAATTGCATGTCCCCAGCCTCGCCAACGGTGTTTTTTTTCTTTGATAGAGGTAGAACGGAGCGATCACAAACAAAATAAATGTGTGCACAAACGAAGCGCGAAGAATTGATACCCCTCCCCTAATATGAGTGGGATTAGGGACATGCCGACAATACGCAAACCATTGACACTAGTTTTAAACCCCCACTCACCCATGGACTAGGACTGCATTTCTTCAGTCCCATCCAAGGTGTGAAGTGGTTAGCACAAAGAAAATTATTATACGTGCACAAACGATTAGTACCACTTTCATTCCTCTTCCTTTCTACTTCACGTGGCCATGACTAGAAAAATGAGACCTCAACAACTGTACGAGTATCGATTTAGAAGACACATCATCATTAATCAAAAAATTGCGAAGTAAATTTTCAATGGTCGACTATAAACGATGTACTTTGATTTCCAATACTTTTGTTCCCGACTTTTAATGCGCACAAAAAATAATTCAAGTTTTCCACGAATGGTCATTTTTTTCGTATCAATATTGCGAGTATAAAGTGTCAGAAAATAATGGACATTTGTACATATCACTTTGTAAAATCTCTGTACAATGACGTCAACACTGAGGGTTTTTTTGTACCTCGCGTTTCTTCATGTTGAAATATTTTACGAAAAAAATACTAATTTTTGAATGTACGAAATAAATTTTCACTTTTACAACACACCTTTCGAATATTTCTTATGGTTCGAAATAAAATGCAAAAATAATGTTTCAACCATGACAAGACAACTTGACATGTGAACTTATCTGATTTTTTTTCTCGCAGCTTTGAAGCATATAAATACTGGAAGGAACACGTCCTTTGAATCACAAACAAAACAAAACAGCTGAAAATTTTGCTCGTTGTGTTAAATTGGAAATTATTGAGATTGAAAAAGTAATAATGGAATTTGGTTATTTGATCAAAGTAGCAGTTGTGGCTGTGGTCATTCTTTGCCAAATGAGTACGCTTGTTGTGGCTCAGGGGCCCATGGATGCATTCAAGTAAGAAATTCATTTTTATACAGTAAAATAGAAAATCGTTCGACGAATGAATATACATATTTCTAGAACGTAATTCTGACAAGCGGAATTAGTGATGTAAACATACTTTTTTTCTGTACATTTCTGTTTTATTTTTTTATTTTCCCCCACCATTGCCCGATACTGAAATTTAATGTGCCATATTACTCAACATAGGTGAGAATTGCAATTCGCTTTTAGACAGCTCTTCCCAAGTACTAAACTGAAAACGTTATTCTTTTCAAAACCTAAAGAACTTCACTTGAACATTTTCTCTGAAATCCATCACGTGTAAATGCTATTTAAATCAAGCGACTGTAATTTACTTTTTTTCGCAGGAATTGTATGCCGCCCATGAGTAAGTAAGAAGTAATAATGGCAAAATGATCACTGTTCAAGCTGACTGACCGTACGAAATATCATCAAGAGGGAAATGTATTTTTAAGTAGCACACGTACACGAATTCTTCAATTATTAAGTACTAATTTCTGATTTTCGATCGGACTAAACTATTTAATTATCATCGATTATTATCAACAGTCTTTTAAATTATTGTAAATTATGCTCTAGCACAATAAAATAATTCGCACGAAAATCGATTTTCTGGAATGTAGTATCATTTAATTTTTTCCTACTTATTCTTCATTGAGGGCTGTAATACTGAGGTTGCTTAGTAAGTTAATTGAATGAAAGTGACCGTTATAGACTTGAATATCCAAACCATTAAAATTAAGGCGTTCCAGAGTTTTCGGAACTTTTAGGGTTTTAGGGATTTTCAAGGATTTAGAAACTTTTAGATTTAGAAGTTTAATATGGTCGTCATCCAAAGATTTTAAAGGCTTTAGATAGCTAGGATTTTTAGGACATGTTAAAAAAATTTATAGGACCTGAAACTAACCTATAAAATTTCGTTCTCATGTTATGAAAGCCTCGAGGTAAAAATGGATTTGAAGTACAGAAAATTCATCACAATTTATAAAAAAATATTGAAAATAGGTTAAAATTGAATGGAAATCGTTAAAAATCATTGAAAATTTGGTAAAAACTTGACAAAAACGAGTAAAAAATGCAAAAAAATGATCAAAAACCACTCAAAAATGTCAAAAAAAAATTATAAAAAGTGACCTAAAATACGAAAAATAATCAAAAAAAATCGTCGAAATTTGGATTAAAATTCAACAAAAATAAACCTAAAATATTAAAAAAATCGTTAAAATTATACTTTTAACTCATTTTTCAACATTTTGTCGTGAATTTTAGTCAATTTTCAATGATTTTTAACAAGTTTTGCGTTCAGATTTCACCTATTTTCAACACTTTTTTGTGATTTTTGATCAATTCTATGTTCTACTTATCCATTTTGATGTATTTTTACCCAAATTTTCAATAATTTTCAATAATTTTCGCTTACTCACCTTCTATTTTTCAAAATTTTTTTGTGATCTTTTACTCAATTTTCAATGATTTTTAACGACTTGGTTCAATTTTCTGGACTTTTCACACATTTGTAGCAATTTTGTACTCTATTTTCAGTAATTTATAACAATTTTCGTTACTTTTTCATCCATTGTTCCATTTCTTTAAAATTTTTTATCAATTATCCACATTTTAAATTAATTTTTGTTACATTTTTATCCAAATTTTAATAATTTTTTTATATTTTAGGTCAATTTTCACTTATTTTTCAACATTTGTTGCGATTATTGATCAATTTTTGGTACTGTTTACCCATTTTTGTTAAATTTTGGCCAATTTTCAATAATTTGCAACCATTTTCATTCACTCATCTTCTATTTTTCGACGTTTTTTTTTTTTTTTGTAATTTATGATCAATTTTCGGCATTTTTAACCAATTTTGGTTAAATTTTTACCTACATTTCGGTAATTTTCACATATTTTTCAACATTTTTACATGATTTTTAATGAATTTTCTGCACTTTTTACTCCTCTTTGTCAAATTTTTACTCAATGTTCAATGATTTTTAACGATTTTCGTTCAATTTTCTGCATTTTTAACAATTTTTTTTTACATCTCGAGTCAATTTCCCGATATTTTTCGAAATTTTTTCGTGGTTTTTGATTAGTTTTCTGCACTTTTTCTCACTGGCTAAAATTGCACAAATGAATCCTTTTTGAACCCTAAAAGTTGTACAAAATGTACCAAAACTGGCCTCCTAGATCAGTGAGGAGGTGAGATGTGGAAGCGCGCCCCCACCTCGTTTCTGACCTTTCAAAATAAATTTTTCCACGTAAGATTTATTCGTGTTATTGATGTGCCTTTTATGGGTTTCGGTTTTTAAGCTCCACTGCTCCACGTCACAGATCCAAAACAATAGTTTTTGGACAATTTTTCCAATTTTTTGAGTCAGTCTCTTTCGTATCTCCACTCAAAGGTTTAGTAGGGATCCTAGATCTACCTTAATGAGATGGGGAAATTCGACTTTTCCAGCCAACTGCTCCGCTTTACAGCCCCGAAAAAAGTTATTTTCTAAGCGTATTTTTTTTTTATTTTTCAAGTTAGTGGCACTCATATCTCACTTCCCAATTACAACAAGGGGTTGAAATTTGGTATGAGAATCCAGGACGTGCCTCTTTTGAGAGCAAAGGTTTAGCCATCCACTGCAAAATGTACATCTATCCTCGCTACTAATCAGGAAAAAACATTGCAAAGCGTTACTTGTATTAATTCCATAGATGGAATCGATGTATTTTAAAAATTTCATAAACATCAGACTCGAAAAGCAACCCCTTTGAGATGTTTTTTATCCTGTCTAAATAAATTTAATAATTCGATAAAAAAACTAAAAAATTCACTGAACAAAAGTATAATTGTTTTGGACGAAATTCCAAACCGCTTGAAAAAAAAATCATGTCAGTTGATGTAAAGGGAAGAGAGGAGGAGGGAGAATCGTATTGCTCAAAAATGAAATTTATTACTGGATACTCATAAGATTACTATTAAAAGTTTTGAAATAAAAAAAATCTCAATTTTGAAGCGTAAAAGTTTTTTTTGCTTTCAATTTGTCATATTTTTTGAACCACAAATTTTGTATAAAACAAAATTTCAAATCAACGTAACTCAGCCCCTACAAAAGTTGGGACACACAAACCATTGCACATCTTCACTCGAGTTATACCACCTACAATATGAAGATGTTATTATCCAGACAGAACACACTGTATAAATATAAATAACCTACCTACTACACATATTACGCAAACAAATTTTTCGTCTTACAATAAACCATTCGAATAGACGTTTTGAAATAAAATGTACGAATAATATGACGAGGAGGTAACTTGACACATGAACTTATCTGATTTTTTCAAGGCCTAGGAGTACACTACACTCACACATTCAAAGAATACTTTTCAAATGTCACTAACAAAACACCTGCAAAGTTCGTTCGTTGTATTTGGCCTACGAATTCATTGCAATTGACAAAATGAAAATGGATATCGATTACTTGGTGAAAATTGCATTCATAGCGATCCTTGTTTTTTGCCAAATGATTACACTTATTGCAGCGAACGATGGCTGTGGCAAGACGGGTGGTGGGAGTGAAGATGACAGAGGCGCTGCCCTCAGAGGCATTGGAAACCAATACGGAGACATGATAAAGTAAAGAATACATATTGGATAGTAAAGTTGAAAAATGTTTTTAAAATAGCTTCTTGATATAAGTTTGAAGATAAAATCGTTATTTGATTCACATTTATTGTCCTATCAATCAAGAGCCAGTCAATTCGTACACTTTGCTTTTTTTTTCAGAGACTCGGGTAATAACTTGAGAGAAACTGCGTCAGGTATGGCGAGCTACACTTAGCTTATCACTAAGAAAATTTGCACCATCAAGCCGAACGACATTACACAGAGATTAGCAAGCTTACTTACATAAAAACCGTACTATGATTTTTAATCTTATTAGAACTGAATACACATTCATTTACTTTTAATAATTATTCATAGACTATTGTAAACATTGGTAAAATATAATAAAATAACTAAGCAATTAGATTAAATTATTATTTTCCAAAAAAAAAAGCCTAACACAGATCTTTGATCTACGGCGGATGCTCAAAAGTGAAGGGAGAATCAACAAAATCTGTTTTTAACATTAGAAAGAACAGTAAGACAGTTTTTGTTCATGGTGGATATTTATTCTTGCTATACCATCTCTCTCTCTCTCGACAGTATATGGGTGAAGATGATTTAGGTCAAATTTCAATCATGTGCACAATTTTGGAGAACATTGTAGAGAGATATATTTCACAAAAATTTTTCTTTTTTGAGCCAATCAACAGAGAATCAAAAGTATATCCGAAAACAGCCCCCTAAGTAAATTAGAAGGGTTTCTCTTTTTCGACCTTGAAAAAAGGCTGTTCTACTGATTTTTGAATTTTCAGATATACCCGTAATCATAGGAAATTTTCTGCTCTTCAGTTCTCATTACGACCAGTTTTCATTTAGAAGACACACAAAATGAGATATTTATAAAAGTTGATTTTTACCTAGTTTTTCAAAAACGTGTAAATACTTCGAGTGCATTTCTCATCCTAATTCAATATCTATCGCTTGTAATAAAAAAATGATAATAATCTTCTTTGTAGAGAATTTGATGCCCTTCAACTTTGTACAGGCTTATTTCTCACGTAGGACTTATAGAAACAGGAGATATTTTAAAAAAACAAAATTTTAACCCTCTTAACTCCTCTCACCAAAAAAACGGACCCCTCCGATGGCAAAAATATTACTTTTTAAAGTTAGGCGAAGGTCCTCGAAATATCTCAAAAATAACATCTTCTCCACTCCCAAGTTGCGATAAAACCCCGTACCATTTTCAATTTAATTTATATTTTGAGGGTAAAACTCCACTCTGAGGGGTCCAATTCAAAAAAATGATCAAATTTTTAGATTCGGCGTAAAATTTTACACCATTTTAATAGGTCACACCGGTACTTTTGAAAGATAATAACAGAGCTAAATTTTGTGGTGGGGGTTGAAAGCAGTGATATTCGCCAGGATGACTATTGATAGTCCCGGTTTTTTTTTGAATGGGCTTTCGAATTTCGGTTTAAAAGAACAACGTACCTGCTAAACTTTTTTCGTCAGTAAATTGTTAGTTTTATTATCAACCATTCGAATAGACTTTTTGAAATAAAACGTAAGAATAATATGACAAGGAGGTAACTTGACACATGAACTTATGAAATACACTACACTCACACATTCAAAGAATACCCGTCAAATGTCACTAACAAAACACCTGCAAAGTTCGTTCGTCGTGTTTCGCATACGAATTCTTTGCAATTCATCACATAAAAATGGACATCGACTACTGGGTGAAAATTGCATTCATAGCGATCCTTGTTTTTTGCCAAATGATTACATTTATTGCAGCAAACGGTGGCTGTGGTTGCGGTAAAGGTTCTGGCAAGACGGATTGTGCGAGTGAAGATGACAGAGGCGCTGCCCTCAGAGCTATCGGAAACCAATACGGAGATATGATAAAGTAAAGAATACATATTGGATAGTAAAATTGAAAAATATTTTTTCAATAGTTTATTAATATAAGTTTAATGGTAATCGGTGTTTGTTTCACCTTTATTGAACTTATCTTTATTTTTGGTAGTCTCTATCGAATACTGGAGAAAAAAAAATTATCAGTCAACGGTAACTTAATTCGTATACCTCTCATTTTTTTTTTTTTTTTTCAGAGAAACGGGTAGTAATTTCAGAGAAACTGTGACAGGTATGGCGAGCTACACATAGCCAATCATTAAGAAAATGAACCCCATTCAAGCCGAACGACTTTACGAAGTGATTAACCAGTTTTACGCAGCTTATTTAGATAAATACCGTATTATGATTTTAAATCTTACTAGAGCTTATCGCACATTCATTTACTTTTGATAATTATTCATAGCCAATTGTAAACATCGGTCGAAAGCAATAAAATAACAAAGCCTTTAGAGCAAATTCTTATTTTAAAGGAAGTGAGGGAGTGCAATGAGGCTGAACAGTAGAAACCTCCAAAAAGCACAACTACGACCCCTACTAAATCTACATACCAAATTTCAATTCTCTGCCTCAATTTGGGAGGGGAGTTATAGGAAAATTTTAGATCATGGATATGTAATGCTAAAAACGATTGATATTCTCAACTAAGACATTTCAACATAAAGTCCAAAAATCAGCCATACTCATCTTTCATCATGAGTTTCAATTTCAACTTTCTAGCTCAAATCGGAGGAGGGATAAAGTAGGAACAGCTCTTTTTCAAGGTCAAAAAGCGGAAAAAACCCTCATATCGTCCCGCTTAATTGACCTAGGAGGCTGATTTTTGGATATATTGTACAACTTTAGATCATCTATTGATTGGCTCGAAAAGGAACAATTTATACCATTTTAGTCCCTCAACACTCCCTACCCAAGATTTGGGCACAGCTCATTCCCACTCCAAAATATCAAATCCGCCGCCAATCGAAGCGTATTTCCCAAATTTGATCGATTTTGGTCGGTATCGAGCACAGCAAATGATTTTTAGTTTTACGAAAAAAATAAAAAACACAAAAAAATATCTGACATGGTCAAAGATGGTCGCAATGGTTTTCTAGGACACCATACGAATTTTGTTGATAACCCCCTTCCCTCCCCGTTCCGCCGTAGTTCGATAGGCTATAATAGCCTAATACCCTGATTTTCATTGACAATATAACATAGAAAATCAAGCTAGTAAGACTATCGCAGATCCTTTAACTACCGTAGAGGCTGAAGGGTGAAAGATGTAACAACAAAACCTGTTCTGAGCACTTAAAAATAGCAGTGAAACCGTTTTCGGATATGCCGGATACTTATTTTCAGTATACCTCCTCTCAATATCAACTAAATTTGATCAAATCACACCAATAGGTTTAGATTAGTAGAGGATTAAAGATACCATACGAGTGAAGATGACCTTCAGCCAAAAACTCATCATGTCCAAAATTAGGAGAAAAGTTGTAGTGGGGTAAAAAATAGAAAAAATAGTTCTTTTTTGAGCCAATCGATAGAGAACCACAATTTATTCAATATATCCGAAAATCATCCTCCAGGTCAATTAGGAGGGAAGATGTGCAGGTTTCCCTCTTTTTTGACCTTGAAAAAAGGCCCATATCACTGCTCTAAATTAAGGTAGTGGGTAAAAATTTGACACGCCCATTTACTAGAGGAACTAGATTTGCCTTTTTGGGATTTCAATTTTTCAGCCCTATTGCACCTCCTCGCAGATCTAAAAATCTAATTCTTCGTTCGGATTTCCTTATTTTTCAAGTTTGTGGCGCGTATAACTCTCCGCCAAATTGAACTAGAGGCTGGAAATTTGGTACGTGGACTTGATGAAGATTTGTATGCGTGCCTTTGTCGGATTTTAGCTATTCATTTCAATATCTACCTTTGACCTCACCGCTGTTCGCAAAAAAAACATCACAGAGTGTTTTTTTATTTATTTCACGAATGAATAATTCATATGTTTTCTTTACTTTGAAAAAATCAGGCTCAAAGAAAACGCATTGCGATGCTTTTTTTAGTGAAGAATAAAATCATTCTCCCATCATGACAGATCGCTCAAATTAGTAGCAGATCAGAAATATGAGTGGGGATGACCTTGCGTCAAAGTTCAGGGCCAAAAATCGCAAACATTTTTGCTTCTAATTCAATCGATAAAGAATCTAAACCTGTTTAACATATTCAAAAATCAGCCTTCCAGGTCAATTAGGAGGGAAGGTACAGCCGTTTTTTCCCTTTTTTTGACCTTGGAAAAAAAAATTTCCTACATAAATCTGTCTGCGTCCTCCCCACTCCTCCCATATTAATAACAGGGAGTGCCACCAACTTCATATGCTTCTTTTATGCTCATCATCATTTTGCTTGTGCGTAACTCTCAGCCCCCTCATCCCCTACTCTAAAACACTTTGAGAGGAGTTGGGGAGATACAAGCCTCGACAATGCAAAAGTGGGGTCTGAAACTACTGCCAATCGTTTATGCTTCGTTTGTGCTCGTTCGTGCATACAATCATTTGTTTGCGCTCCCTTTAGAAGAGGAAGTTTTGACCCAGTATCTCCCTCTTAAAGATTACTTGTTCCTCTTCACCCAAGTTTTTTTTCTCAAAAAGAGATGAACGCGAGCATAAACGACTGACATTATTTTCAACCTACGCTCTCTCATGGGTGGGACTGGTATGTCCCTAGTTCCTCATGGTTTTTTTTTACGTGGGAGACGAAGGGGTAGAGCACAAATCACTGGTAGCACTTTCACCCTCCAAACCTGTATACGTAGGTGAACTGGGAACATGCAGCCCACAAATTTCCCTCCTAAATTGAGCTGCGGGGTTGAAATTGCTGGTATGTAGATTCAGTGGAAGTCCTACAAGTGCCTTTTGATGGTTTCAACAATTCACGCCAATATCTTTCTGCAGCCCCTCCCTTCTGCTACTGATTAAGAAAAATCATCGTAGTACATTCTTTTTTTTTCATCTCATAATTAAAACAATTCACCTACCTACCTACAATATTTTACGAAAATTACCCTGAAAAAGTAACATATTGTGCTTTTTCCCCTTCCTTTTTTAATTCCATCCTTAAGTAGTACTGTTCGTTACTTGGTAATACTGAATTATATGGTAAAAATATCCGCTTGAAAGTTCTCATAAAAATGCTTGAATTTTCAACTTTACAGTAAACTATTTGAATAAATCCGTATGGTTTGAAATAAAGCATAAGAGTAATGCTTTAACGTTGACAAGGTGACTTCACACATAAACTTATCTAATTTTTTTTTCGTATCGTTGGGGTGTAGTGGTGTTCATATAAATACGAAAAAAATTGCGTTCAACAAATCACGAGGAAAACGTTTGCAAAGTTTGTTCGTTGTGTTCTGTAGGCTAAATCGTTGTGGTTGAAAAATCAAAAATGGAATTCAGCTATTTAGCCAAAATTTCTATTATAGCGGTGCTCTTCTTTTTCCAAATGAGCATGCTTGTAGTGGGAGAAGGCACCGCGATGGGCGGTATGGCACAAGGCGCTGGAAAAATTGTGTCATCCGCAGCAAAGTAAGAACTACCTACATTTTTGCATATAGAAATTGAAAAATGTTCGATGAATATGTTTTTGGATCATGATGTGGATAAATTACAATTTAAGTGGTTCCTGCACCAGAAACTTTAACATAAACCTTCAGCATACATATGTAACAGCTATTTTGTTTTTTTGTAGATCCGGGGCATCTGGCCTTGCTGGAGGAATGAGAGGTGCGGCGAATGGTCCGCCACCATGCCCATAAAATGACTAACATGGAATACGTACATAATATTATTAAAATAGAGATGTAGTTTTCAGCCATATTTCGTATTTGCGTAGATATTTTACTTTTCAGAAGTCTCAAACTCGAGTTTAACCGTTTTAATAATAATTTAGCCTAAGTGATTGTAAACACGAGCCTAACAAAATAAAGAATTCAGCATTCAGATCGAATTTTTATATACATTTTAATGCATGAAAATCTGATAATGTGACTGCTGAAATTTAATGCAAAAGCACACCAAGTCGATTTGAAATCAAATAATTACCTCGAATAGAATAAAAGATAAACAAATACCTTCTCAAAAGAATGCGTCAGCTTTTAAAAATTTCTCAAGCAAATAAAAGTTTATAATGTACAAATTCATCGTAAAATTAATTTTACAACCATGATAACTGCTTCATAAATAAAAAAAATTTTAACCAGCACTGGACATTTTATTTGGGTCCCCCTCCAATCCATGTCTAGACTTCCTTGAAATTGATTTATAGGAAATATAGTGTAAACTATCCACGCTTTGATTAGAAGAAATCCCCCTTCCCCCCAACAATGATGAGTACTTTTTATTTATTTATTAGACTGGATTACCAATAAAGCTAATTATCGTTCATAAATATGCATTCGAAAAAATAGAACAATTACAAAATGGCTCGATGAAATTTTCTGACGTCAGCTCACATGAAAAAAAATGGCAGAAACCTCATAGTATTAACGTCACTTTGTGAATTTTACAAAGCGTTATTCAAAAAAATGAGCCATATTCTTTAACAATTTATGATCGCGATAAAGTCTCGTAAGAAATGGCTCCTAACCAATGTTTACTACATTTGTCAACAATTTATTAGTACTTTTTTTGCCAGTTGTTTACTCATTTCTTCGATGCAAATTTTCCACATGAAATGAAAAACACAAAAAATTTGCGGCTCGAAATAGGCAAGTAGGAATTCAAATAAATTGAAAAATTCTTTCTCTGCGATACAAGCAGGAAACACTTCGTGAGACTGAATGAAACTTCAAAATATTTCAAATACAAGTGCTGGGTATTTCGCTTCGATAGTACTTTCTTCATACCACAAGTACAGCAACTCAAGTTGAACGCATGTATAATGTTTTGCCTATCTAAATTATCGAAGGGGTAAATGTACACGAATCTGATTTTTTTCCCTAAAATTCTGAGGTCATTTTCAAAATTTTTCAAGTTGAAAATTATAATGATAGAATAAACAGTATAATTCTGCAAAAAAATTCAAAATTTTGTCTATAACTTTTGAAAAATCTCTTAAAAATATCCAATTCGAAAAAAAATTTGAAGTAATAAAGTACATCGCACCGCTTGGTCTGATTATATTTTCTTCAAGTTGTTTAAAAATTTTAGAAAAAAATATGTACTTGTGAAAT
The DNA here is from genome assembly GCA_900060175.1 of Ferrisia virgata. NCBI lineage: Eukaryota > Metazoa > Arthropoda > Insecta > Hemiptera > Pseudococcidae > Ferrisia > Ferrisia virgata. The sequence goes on from FIZR01022444.1 coordinate 65,911, forward strand.
TTTATACAGTTTTTCAGAAATTTTTTTTTGCAAGGAACGTAATATTATTGAGAAATTTACTCAATTCGGCTGAATTTATATTTCTATGGATTTTTTTTTAAAACAAAATAATTCTTAAATGAAATTTTTTCCTCAAAATTTCTGAACTACCAGAAGAAAATATAATCATGCCAAATAATGGGAGGGGGGGCGTTTAATGCTTTAAGAAAAATTTTCCAATTAGAAACTTTCAATAGTTTTTTCAAAAGTTAAGGACAAAAATTTGTAATTTTGTTGCAAAATTGTAAAGTTTTTCATTACATTTTTCAAAATATTCCGTGGACCACTTCACCTTACCTTTCAATTTTTTTTACCAGAAATACTATACCACATATGTCACACTTTGGCTCAATGGACGTCTCTAGCATTTTTGGATAAACAGTTTTTAAATTTAAAAAAAGACCTCTTATTTACAGGAAAAAAATTTAGATCCGTGTATGTATGCCCCTTCAATGATTAGGATAGGCAAAACATTATACATATGTCTAACTAGAGTTGCTCTACTTGTGGTATAAAGGAAGTGCTATCGAAGTGAAACACCCAGTATACAATTTGGAAAATTATCTTTGATGATTTTAAAATTACGTATTCAACAAGAAGTACAGATTTTTAAAAATTTTTAAATTCTATTCTCAATTTTCTACTTGGTGATTTCAGGAAACAGCTTAAGATGATTTTAAGCGACAAAATAAGCCCAGGTTTTGATACTTTTGGATGTAAAAGGTTCCAAATAAAGATCATGCCATCAAATATTGCATATGCTTAGCTTCGTTCGGATAGCAGATTTGGATTGACGCCGAATTTGATACTGTGTACATGTGAGAATGGCCTGGGATAAAAATTCATAATGTCAAATTTGGGGGAACGGGTACTGTAGGGCAAGAAGGGAGAAATAAGAGTTTGCCCTTTTTGACCCTGTAATTCCACACAAATCTCTCCTCCAAATTTGAGTCAGAGGATTGAAATTTGGTGTGTAGATTTAGTAGTTTCATACATACACTACACATTTCAAAAAATTTTTGGATCTCTTCCCTCCCCTCCTTCTTCAATGAGACGATTCTATCAACGCTTTTGATGAAATGAACGCCGATGGATAAAGTGTGCCTGTCAGATTTTCATTTGAAAAATCAACATAAAGAATAGACCGTGAAATTCCCTTTGGTTCGTTCGCTGGGTCACTTTCGTTATTAACTATAATTTTCTCTAATTAAAATTGACGATTAGTTACAAGTCTTCATCGCAAATACATATTAATCGCTGGGCAAAATCTCTTCGTGATGACGTCAATGCCGTTGTTTTCTTCAACTTTTCATCACATCAAGTTGAAGTATTATGACAGTTTTTTTGTATTTTGCACGAGTCGTTTCGGTGCTTAGATTACACTGCACCAAGGGGAAAAAGGTACTCATTATCGAGTATCCAAATAGGAAAACATTTTGGTACACGACAAACCAACTGTCTTAACAAGAAGCTTGGGATACTTAAATCGTAAGAATAATGTTGCTGCGAAGTCGTACAACTTGACACATGAGCTTATCTGAGCAATGGACTTTTAAAAATTTGAAATTCTTTCGTAGTGCTGCAGTATATAAGTACGTGAGAAACACGATGTAGAATCATTGATAAAATAAATACTTAGTCAGTGTTGGCTCGTTGAGTTCATCAACGGAACGTTGTAAATAAAAATATTGTAAATATGGATTTTGGTTTTACGGTTAAAATTACAATATTGACGCTTTTCTTTAGTTGCCAAGTAGGTAAGCTCTTGGCAGACTTCACCAATAAAGAAATTGCAAGCAAGAAAAATGTTGGAGGAACTGACCCATGGTAAGAAATATAATTTTGGACAACAAAATTGAAAATTATCTAAGATTTAGATGAAATGTAATTGTAATTCACACAAATCAGACGATTGTGGCTGATTAGTTTCAACTCTCAGCATACCTTGGTGCCCCAATGAAATTTCCAACCCTAATTCCACCCACCCCTGTCAAATTATAATAAAAATATTCATTTAAAAACAGCAATGCGGAATATCGAAATGGTTTAAAATTTCGTGTTGAGTTCGAATATGGTAATCATTTTTGAATTTGATCCCCCTCAGTGGAGTTTTGCTTCCCAACTACAATTTGAAGGAGGAAAAATGAATAGTTGACTTTATTAGATGAAACGTAATTACAATTTACACACGTCAGACTGTAGCAGTCGAACAGTTGAACAGTTCCAATTTTGCAGCACGTATGAACTCGGAAAAGAATTTCAACCCCTCCTACCTCCCACCCCTGTCGCATCATACCTGATAAAAACATTTATTTCATAACATAGCCATGTGACATATTAAAATACCTTAAAATTTCGCGCTGAGTTCAAAAATCGTAGTAATTTTTTAATTTAACTTCTTTTTCTTTTTTTTTAATAGTTATTATTCTTTTTTAAAGAAAAAATTGATGTAGATTTTGTTTTTATTGCTGAAAAAAAAAGGAAAACACATATTTAGGAAAATCGGAAATGGGCATACCAATATACGGTATGTAATCTGCAAAAAATTGAAAATTAAACATGAATCATGCAACAAACATGCCCAAATTACCGTTTTAGGGGTCCACCTCTCTCCTTATTGCGCAGGGTTAAAATTTTGAAAATGCACTTTTTCGAATAAGGCAGATAGTACCGAGACTTTGGCAGCTCTTTTTTTTGGTTCTCAAAAATGATCGCGTGGCCGAGATCGTACAACATTTTTAGGGGTTGAAAATGACGAAAAACTGCGTTTTTTTAGAAAATGACCCCACTTTGAGGACCTTGAGCTAAGATCACAATATTTTGTATAACAAGTTCCTTAACCAGCAGCTATGCTATATATTGAATACGAATAAACTATTTTATTATTTATATTTTTTCAGTACGTCAACTGCTCAAGGGATCGATAATATTTCAAACAAATATGCAGAGGCTATCAATGTTTTTACTGGTGGAGAAAATTACTTGAGTGAATGCACAGAATATCCATCCACATGCCAATGTGAACAGCCGCGTACATGTCAATGTAAAGCACCACCTACGTACCAATATGCACAGCCACCCCCACCTCAATATCAACAGCAACCCACACCTCAATATCAACAGCCACCCCCACCTCAATATCAGCAGCCACCCTCACCTCAATATCAACAGCCACCTGTACGTCAATATGAAAACCCATGCAGATGCCAGTGTTACAAATAATGACTACTAAAGTTGAAAAAATGTACAAAATATCAACAAGTTTGAATATATTATTCTTTTAATTTTCAAATATCAACGTTTTGCACGATGTAAAAAAACTTTCTTCCAGCACAATAAAATAACTGAGTGTTAAACTCGAGTTTTCGTTTCTATTTCACTTCAGGTATAATAAAAAAACCCCTCCCCTCGCACAATTACAATTTGAAGTATAGCTACAAAAAAAAATTTAAAAAATTTTAATGGGCTCATTCCACGCAAAAATGATCCACATTTGACCTAGAATCTTTCCATTTTGCTCAAAATTTTTATACGAATTTCTCTTCGTGATATAGCCCAGGGATCGTTGTCATCTCAGGCCTGACCCTTCGAGAAGGGAGTGGCAAGAGTGATACCTACTTGCGAGTTGCTACTTTTGAACGACTCAGATGTGTCGTCAAACAACTCAACTTGTAAGACTCATACTTCGAGATGAGTTAGATTCAACATGAATCTATTAGAGCGGTTTCGTAGGAGATTAAAAATTTATTCAGTATTAATTTACAAAATTTCTAAGCTTCACAGATGAACTTTTGAAATGAAAGCTCAACTTTTCATGATAAGTACAATGGTTTAAAGGTACTGTTTTAAAATATGAAAGAATTGCCACGAATAGATATTTCTATGCTCGTTTCAACTAATCAACTTTCGAAATAAGATCTCAACAATTCCGAATTAGGGGTGAGGGGGGCGTCCTTATTTTAGTCAAAATTCCAAGAAATGAAAAAACTGAAGTGACATATCGATTCTTACTAATTTGAGGTTGCTGAGTTCGATTATCCATTTTTTCATTTAACCCCCCCCCCCCCACAAGCTCTCTCGAAATTGTCGACATTAAATGAATAAAAAAAGTGAATTAACACAACAATGTCTGCTAATTTGAGGTTGCTGAGTTTAAAAATTTATTCATTTTTCGGATAAGTCCACCTTCGTGCGCCCCCCTCCAAGCCAACACAACAACGCAAAAATTACGAAAAAAATTTAAAACAAGATGTGACATATCGATCACTACTAATTCGATACCGCTCAAAAATTGATTATCAATTTACTTTCTTCATTCGATTCTCATGTAAATGCTGTCTTCAAATTTTTACTGATATGGGGATGAGAGAATCAATGGGATAGTGGTTCTTTTGCTACGCAATCAAACAGAATTCGTAAAAATGTTTTGCGCAACATCGATAAACCCAAGGTTATATTTGAGTCGTTTTGACACGGAATGATTGAAAAAATCATCTTCCTGTGTATTATCAACTTACTCACGAGGTATGCTAGGTTATTTCCCACCTGGAATCGGTCATGGGAGGTGGAAGCCAGGTATCAATAACGTGTAGGTTCTGTTTATGAGTTTTACATGAAAAATCACTTACTCATTCTCACAATTTTTTATTATCCTTATAATACAGCACATTTATAGCACTCACCTGAAACAGAAAGGAAACAAAAATTAAGGATTAGTATGTACGTAGTAAAATTATTTTAAAGCGTAAATTAATTCAACATAAATCATAGAATATATTAACACGAGCAAATCTTTCAATTTTTTTAAGAAGTTATAAAGTATAGAAACCAAAGTGATGATGAGAAAGATGGAGTATGGAAAATATGAAAAATTAAAAAAAAACACTCATTTGGTCATTAATTGAACACCAACATAAATTCAAGTTGACGATCGATCCATGTAAAAATGACCCCAAATACGACCTCGGCTCTCTCAATATTTTTCAAAATGTTTTCGTAAGTTTTTGTGAATGGCCTAGTAAAGAAAACGCCATTGTTTCTGTCCTAATCCACCAGGAAGATGGAGGGTAGTTCTGGAAATTTTTGAACAACTGCGATTATCAGCTTACTTTCGTAATTCGACTCCTTCGTGCTCCCAATGGACTCAAAAATTATCAAAAATTTGAAAAATGCAGGTACAGGGGAGTGGTAAGTTAACATTCGATCTCAGCAATGTTGAATTAGAGGAAATCGATAAATTACACACAGTTTTCTTCTTTTTTTTAATTTTTTCCATTTTTATGGTAACCAAGGGGGAGAGAGAAGGGGTTATTCGGGAGGAAAATCCAAAAAATAAGTAAATATTAGAATTCAACAATCTAAAATCACTAACATTGATACGTCAATTCATTTTTTTTTTTTCATTTTTTCAAACTATGACCATATTGAGGTGAGCAGGTGGGAGCATTTAGATGGGTTTAGAATGAAAAAACCCTAATCCTTCCTTGTCCTTTTCCTCCCTTCTTCATTATAATTCTTGTACAAGTTTAGATAGCCTGAAAAATAACGTTTTTCTTAATTTTCACCCAACCCTTCTTATCTACTTGAAATTTTAAACAAGGCTATTTGTTTTTAGCAATACCAATTCATGCACGTCGAATAATAAGATACTCACAATATTAAACTAGCACACGGCCAACTTTTGTCCCCGACTGAAATTTTTTAAGCTTTCATCTTCGAAATTTATGCGAAAGAATTTTTTAAGTTTTTTTCATAACAGGTCATATTTTATTGAGCTCTATTACAAATATCAAGTGGGGAGAAATATTGCACAAATTTCAAATATCATTTGGTTAAATCTTTATACCTGCAATTTGTCTAATACTCAAAGCTCAGCTTTCGTTCTATGTATTTTTCTTTAGTCAATGTTTAAATACGTATTTTACAGAGATTTATTCGACATACGTTGCTCGAGCCTTCATAATTATCGTGCAAACAAATAAGAACTTCGTATTTATTGTTATTATTACATCTCAGTAATTTTTCCATTTTACAAATCACAAATAGCAGAAGAATTATGCTACCTTTGCGACACGTAAGCTTATCTGATCAATAAATTTATCAAAATTCCATGCTATTTTTTTTCTAACATTACAACGCAACGTATACCTAAATTGGGCAAAAAATAAGTACGTTATCGACTCACTGAAAAAATACTTGTAGTGTTTATTCGCCGTGTTATATTTAATGGGAGATCGTTAAGTAGGTAGGTACCTATTGCGAAAAAATACATTTGAAAATGAAATTTGGTTATTTGATCGAAATTATGGATGTGACAGTTTTCGTTTTTTGTCAATTGGGTGGGCTTGTTGTAGCACAGTATGACGAGTAAGTATTCAACTTCTTTTCCTACACAAATTATTCAATGTACCATACTGGAAAATTAATAACTTGAAATATTTAATATTTTTTCAGATATCCAATATTTTATCCACCAGAACCATACGACTACGAATCGTGCGATTCGACTAATGAGTAAAGATTATTTTTTTCTTTTTTACCTAATAATAAATCATAACATCATTTTCTTGAAAAAAAAAAAAATTAATTAAAATTTAAGTTTTAGCAACATTGAAATACATAATTGACTAGATAACCAGTATTGTTACATTCAATGTTGCTGATCAATTGTTCTGCATTATTAATTGGCCCATTAAAATATGCACGAAAATTTATAATCATCCTAAGAGTAATTTGAACAGAGCAAAGTACCTGTTTGATAGTGAAAAACTAGTTTAATAATATCTTTACAGATATTCAGGACCTTACCCAAATGATCCGTTCGAATATGGAGTATGCGAAACATACGACACGTAAGATTATACTTTTTTCTCACCATAAAATGAATAAAAGTAAAACATTCTGCTCAAAAAAACCGTTCTAGTATTCGTGACTAATTTCACAACAGAAAATTAATTTAGTCGTATTTTTGCAGACATCCAGCGACTAGCACAACTGAACCATACCAATACAATACATATCAAGCAATCTCAAAGTAAAAAGAAAATAGCTAACTTTTCTGATTATTTAGCATATTTTTTTCGTTTAATTTTCGTGAAATATTGACGTTACATGAATTCTTAAAATCGTGCGATTAATTGCCATTGCCCCAGCTATATTTAAAGGATTGCAATGGGACTTAAAAATATGAAATTTTCGAAACATACATCTAGGACCACTACTAAGTTGAAAAGCCAAATTTTAACCTCCCACTTCGATTTGAATGGCTGATATGTGCGGGACACAACTCAAAAAGTAGCCAAAACCGAACCTAGCCTAACCGGATAACCAATTGGTGGGGGAGGGGCGGATGCCATGTAGCTAAAATTTCGAAAACATCAAAAAACATACGAACGACACCTTCGTCGTTCATATGTCAAATTTCAGCCCTTTAGTTCAAATTAGACGATAATTATACGAGGAAGTGTATTTTTTCAAGATCAAAGAGGGAAACCCCTTTTTCTTATCTACTTTTCTAATTGACGTACGAGGATAATTTTTGAATATGTTATACAACTTTTGATTCCCTAGTGATTGGTATAAGAACAAACAATTTTTGTGATTTTTGCTCCTCAGCACCCCCGCCGCCAAATTTAGATATAAATGAATTTTTACCCTAGGATCATCTCCGCTTATACATATAAAATCTGTTATCAATTTAGGCCTACTGGCCAGATTTGAGCGATTTTAATCGATATCGAGCTGAGCAATCGATTTTAATCCTTGAGGAAAAAATAAATATCTAACATGTCGATAAACAGTCTTAATGATCTTTTACAACCCCTAAACGGATTCCGTTGACCTCTTACCCTTCTCACTTCCTCGAATCACAATACTGAGAACTGAAATTATTGTATATTGTTGTTCGAAAATTCCATTAGAGTTTTATTAACCTTGAAAAACAAAAACAGTATTACCGAAGTCTATTCAAACGAAATTCAGCAAAACCAATTATTTGTTTCGAATTAATTTCGACTACTTATTCAAAACTCTATCGCTAAAATCATCATTTATTAAATATTTTTGGTTTTACAGTGACCAGATGAACGAAGCATACGGAAGCCCATACATCAATATAAGAAACGATGCTCCCTCCGGGTAAAAAATACGTATCTATCTTTAAATAATAAATATGTATAACTGGAAAATTAATTTAAGAAATTTTTGCATACAAAGCCCAAGTGTCTGTTACATTAGGCCCATATGAATCATACAATTCAAACGAAGAGTAAGTGATATCTAGATTACTTATTTTGAAATTGAAAAAAAAAATCAGTGACAAACTGAAACTGCTAAAAGGCTCATCTAACACCCGTACCAAGTCCACATTATAAATAACAACTTTTTAGCTCAATTCTTAGAAGATTTATGGGTGCTATAAGCTTGAAAAATAAAAAAACCACCGAGAAAAATACATTTTCAGCGATGAGAGGGCATGCAACAGGGCTAAAATGTTGAAACCCCTAGCTCAATGTGGAAAGAAATTATGAGTGTCGCAAAATTGAAAAATAACAAAAACCAACCAAAAAACTACAGTTTTGGATGTGTGCGGGCGTGTATAGAGGATGGGGAGGGAGGAGGGAGAAGGAATGAAGCTAAAAAAAGTCTAAACCCCTCAAAAAGAACCTCTGGTATCCTTACTAAATGTACATACCAAATTTCAACTTTACCTTAATACGGAGGGGAAATATGGGTGGGACAGCCTTTTTTTCAAGGTCAAAAAAGACCTCCGTATCTTTCCGCCTAATTGACCTAGAAGATTGATGATGTGCAACGTTTGATTCCCTATTAACTGGCATAAAAAGGAACATTTTTTGAAATTCCACTAAATCCAACACTAAATTAAGCTTACAGGCTAAATTTCATCAATTTTGTTCAGTATCGAGCTAAGCAACTGATTTTTTGTTTCGGGAGGGAGAGGCGGGGATAAAAAATTTACGGAATAAACATTTTATATGGTCAAAAATGGTCTCAATGATCTTATAGGACCCAGAACAGATTCCGTCGAAACTCCCTCCCCCCTGCACCCACCGTAAGTCGATAGACAGTAATGGCTTGAAATTTATGGTCAATATGACATGAAAAAATCAAGGTAAAAACTGAAGATAAATGAGAATACCAAGGCATCGGAATTGCTCTGGAGCTTGGAGTCAGGCGTCCTCGAAGCTGTACTCTTTTCTGAACCCTACTCAGAAGCTGAAGCTTGGTATAGAATGTAATAGAACTTGGTTCTGGAATTAGAGTCTGGCTTCGACACCAAAGCTCGATATTTAGAATTGGAAGAACCTACAAAATCATCTCCAAAGCTGGGGTCTAAATATTAAAAAAAAAAAAAAAAAACAAAGAATCGCTTAGCGATGCTTTTTCAGCCTGATTTTCGTGACATATTACAATTATGAGAAATAAAAAAAAGCGTTGCCAGTAGAAGGGTTCAATGAAGCTATAAAGTCGAGACCCTCCAAAGACACACCTAGGGCATCTACTAAATGTATATACCTAATTTCAGCTTCCTAGCTCAATTTGGAGTGCAGTTATGCGAGGAACAAACTCAAAAAAGAAGAAAAACCGATCAAAAATCACACATTAGGGGCTGTGTAGGGGTGAAATGACGTTGAAAAGTCGAGACCCTCAAAAGGCACATCTAGGACTCTTACTAAATATACATATGTCATTTCAAGTTCCTAGTTCACTTTGAATGGAAGTTATGTGAGGAACACACACTCAAAAAACTCCAAAAATTAGAAACAGCGATCAAAAAATCACTGGGGGGAGAGGTAGAATGGAACTGAAAAAAGTTGAAACTCCCAAAAAGCACATCTAGGGTCCCAACCGAATGTACATACCAAATTTCAACTTCCTAGCTCAATTAGGTGGGGAGATAGAGGAGGAACAGCCCTTTTTCAGGATCAAAAAGGGAAGAACTCCCATATCTCCCCTCCTAATTGACTTAGGAGGTTGATTTTTGGATATGCTATACAGCATTTGATTTCCTACCAATTAGCTTTGAAAAGGTTCAATTTTTGCGTTTTTGACCCCTCAGCACCCCCTCCCCTAAAAAGGGACAAAACTGAATTCTGGCTCAAATTTATCTTCACTCGTATATATCTAATCTGCCGCCAAACTGAGCCGATTTACCGAATTGGGGCGATTTTGGTCGGTATCGAGCGGAGTAAATAATTTTAACGTTCGGGAAAAAAAAA
>FIZR01022446.1:0-10245 GCA_900060175.1 Ferrisia virgata
TTAATTGTTTGGTAATTACATCAGATCAAGCCAGGTATAATCCATTGAAAAATACAGTTGTAGTTCACTAACATTTTTTTGTAATAAATGAAGTGGTTTCTAAAAATAAATAGTTTGTTTTTCCTTTTTGCTTTATCCAAGCAAGCTGATGATTTATTTTTGAGGGTACAAAAAAGAATTGATAGTGATGAAATTACGTTATTTTGTAATGTCACTTTTTCTGAACAAGAATTTGTGGATAGATTAGAATGGCTCAAAGATACTGATATATTAAATGTTGATAATTTTGAATATTTGAATTCTACGGCAAAGAAAAAGATAGAAGTTGTTTCATATTTGAAAATTAAAAAGAATGAAAATTCTAAAGGTAAATATTTATGTCGTATTCAAACTAAAAAATTAGGTGATTCTATTATTAATATCTATGATAATGTACCTTCTACATGTACCTACGTCATACACCTTTGTTAATTCACGAATTCTCATTTAGCTCTGGTTTTACGATGGCGTGGCTCAGTCCAAGTTGAACGACGTATTGGCGACCCGAGATTCGTCAACATACTGAACAATGTTAATGTTGATGAACGCTCCAGCGTGTTGCTTTCAACTAGAAAAAAATATTGCGAAAAGACGCGAAAATAGGTACTTCAACGAGTCGTGTTTTGTCCGCTTTGGTGTGAAGCGCGGTTATACAAAAAACTTACTCTACGTGTTTCTTGAAACTATTGCGACCATAACTACCGATACATTGAAATGCAAACGCGATAATAACTGCGAAACAAGAATCTAATGAGTAGGCATCGTGTGGTGGTGACATTTCTAAATGGAAAAATCGAATGAAAGTAGTATTCCATTTTTTTTTTAGGCGAGTTTTCGAAGGATCGAAACGTAAATTTAGTGTTACACGATTAAAACGACGAAATTATTCATCAACGATACTCCAGCGAATGTAATAAGAACTGAGAGATGACGCGCAAGAATTTACCTCTTTTCAGCGCTAGTTCCATTGCACGATCGTTACGGTTGTGGAAATGCTACGTGAAGTATGTTCCGAAAACATTTCCGTGTAAGTCTAGATATCTTTAGGTAAGTAGCGAAGTACTCAAGTACGTATGTATGTAATTAACTCGACTGCACTACCTATGAGCAATATTTAGTTTACTGACCTTTTTCAAATGTGGTACCCGTGAAAAAGTCATTTTTGTTCGTTAAAGCAACATTGGTAAGGAAGGAATGATGTTTTAAATTATCGAAAAGTGCTTCCGGGGAGGGGGGAGTAGAAGGAGTGGGGCGGCAAAAATCCATAATTATTTCCACCACATCGAGCGTATCGCGGTAAATGAATGATAATAATATTACAACTAAAAACAGTTTGTATATTACAAAATAATATTTTATTAACCAAACACTCGGTCGTAATCGGACCGAATTAAAAAAAAAAATCAATCAATAGCGATAGTTTAAAGTTGGTAATGATAATAATAATAATAATAGTAATAATAATAATAATTTAATAATAGTAGTGATAACGATAACCATAATTTCGAAATAATAGTACTGATTATATTGAAAAAAAAAAATTCATTTCAGCGTTAAATTTTTCTAAAATGACTACACGTTTGAATCTATGATCATCCAGAAATGAATTAGCTTCGACTTTATGCCTACGTGTATATCGTAATGGTGGACTTGACATCGAGTTCACTCGAAGGTTCAAACATAACGACACCCGTAATCGTCAAAACAAAAACAATAATAATAACAACAACGGTTCCTGCGTCGTATCAATAGAAAATAAACGATCTCGACGCACAGATAGTAGTGCTACGGTATAACATTGAAACTCGATATTATATTACGTATTTATATAAACAGAATTTCAGTACGGGACTTGGCATTTGTAGAAGAGTAGGCTTAATTACAATTACGACTAAATATTATCGCAACGAAGGAGAAAAATAAAATAAAAACCGCGACGGTGATATCGATCACAATATAGGTAGTTCGTTAGATAGGTTAGGTACGGATGTACGCAGATATAAGCAACGTACATTTTTCTTAGGTATTTCAGCAACGGTAGTTGGTCTCGGTACGTGGCCAATAAGTAAAAGGCACATACATACAATGGGTAAAGGTATAATAAAATAATAAAAGGTATTAAAATACGTTGGTATGTACATATCATACTATTTGCTCTGTCTTATTTAGCTAGTAAATTGAAATATACAAAAATACATACATAAATTATACTTAGGTTGGTAAGATCGACACTTCGTAACTGACGTACGGTATTTGAAAATGTCGAAAATGCAAACGGATAACTTCGCACTTCACGTACAGACGCAAATAACATGACAATGATTTCCAGAAGGTTAATTTTTTTTGTTTTTGTTTATTTGCGGTAACCCACCCCAGTGAAGTTAGAGGAGGTTTGGATTCACTAAATATTTTACTACATTTAGGTTCGGCAAAACGAATCACCGTATGTAACGCAGATTCACGAGGTCAGCATCTACATAATGTCAGTAGGTATCATATCCAAAATATATGTACGACAACTTAATAGTACCGTAATTTGTAATTTGTAAGCATTCATGTAGGAGTGTGTATGTAGTACGTACGTACGTAAGTACCTATGTATAGATATTTGTATATTTTTTAAAAAAGGTAGATTGAATGCGTTTTATCGCCATGCATGCATTCCATTCATTCATTCATTCATTCATTCATTCACTCACTCATGCAGTATTCGAGAAAGAGTTTGGTTGTAACATTGGATACGGCCGACTGTACGATCGTTGCCTAGAAAATAACGCGCGGTAAAAATACGTACATATTTGCATTTTTCACTGCCAAAGTACACGTAAAAAAAAATACAATAGAATTAGTTCAATTACCGAATGTATTTCAGCAAGAACAATTGGAATCACCACTGGACGATCTCGCGTCAGGGGTTAATTTAATCTGGTCCGGAAATTCGTTTATCATTTCCATTTCGGATTCTTGAGCTAAAGCGTTTTTGGCGATGGTTTGAAAGGCTTGCTCGACATTAGTTGCCTCCTTCGCAGACGTTTCGAAATACGGAATATTATTTTTACTCTGACACCATTGTTGAGCTCGTTTCGAATTAACCTACAAAAGTAATACGGTGCTCGAATGAAATCGAACCCAAGTAATTGCATTGTTACATCGCGTAGTGTCGAAACTCGAAGGCTTACCGCTCGATTTTCTAAATCTATCTTATTTCCCAATACGACGAATGGAAAATTCTCGGGATCACGAGGAGACGCCTGCACTAAAAATTCGTCCCTCCAACTGTCGAGCGCTTTGAATGTATTTTGCAATGTAACATCGAAAACCAAAACGCAACAGTCAGCGCCCCGGTAAAACGCTACACCGAGTGACTGAAATCTTTCTTGGCCGGCCGTGTCCCATATCTGTTGTAATTTGAAATGTACGCATATAATATATACATATATATATGTATATATTAACAGAAATGACAACATTCTCATTCGACTGTTGCATTGTAAGATATTTTGCGTCGTTCGAAGCGTGGTACTCGTTTCTCTGACAACGAACACATTTGATCAAATTACGATACCAGCATTAGGAAATTCCATCTTCGAACAACATAGTATTCTACGTGCACGGTACGCACGGAAAGTAAATAATTTTAATATTGGGCGCTGTTAGCGGCCGATAAAGCCATTGCACTTGTCAACTTCTCACATACCTACATCTACAATCGTACATAAAATATCGCCCGATGAAAACGGCAGATTAACGATAAATATTTCTCTCACCTGCATCGTAACAATTCTATCGTCGACCATAACTTCCTTGGTCAAAAAATCCGCTCCGATTGTCGCTTTATATTGACCAGAGAATTTCTTGTTTACATATTGATTCATCAAAGATGTTTTCCCTACTCCAGAATTTCCCAAAATGATCACTTTCAGCAGAACTTTCTTTTTAGTAGCCATACCGTAGAGAGCGAGAAACAACTGCGCAAATAAGACGAATAGACGGTCCTCGTAAACTCCACTCTGAAAACAATAAACTGTTTCGAGTATAATCCAAGAAGCAAACTGTATAGTGTAAAATGTTCAAATTGTTGTTTAGGCGACTCTTATGTTTCACACACATTTCGCTGTAGGTATTTGTAATGCAGTCATTCAATCGCTCGTCTCATTCCAACAATTGACAAAATAAATGGATTACTTACCGCGTCGATATCTGATACGTGTACGAAAATACAGCGTCAAGAATATGAATTAATTGCGATTGAACGCGTAGAAGCAACGGACGTAGTTGAAATGACGAAGACGTTGTCGAACGAACTAAAAAAAAATTATAACAAAAAATAACGTTTGAAAGGAAAATTGAAAAAAATGAGAAACAGAAGCGTATTTTTAGGACAGAAATAGAGAATCAGATGTCACGAAACAAGCCTAATGCTAACATCGGACATAATCAAAACACGAATGAAGCTGAACAATAGCTGAAACGATAAAGAATGTATTAGGTATTTCTGGAAACAATGACGACACTCTTATTCTTACCGCAGTATAAAGAAAAGGAATAAAATTCACGATATTTCAGCGATCAATTCACTATTTCCGAAGTCATCGAATGGCATTTATGTACTGTAATAAAGACGCAGATAATTGGAATTATTATTACAACGACGAATATTTTAACAAATAAAAATATTACAATGTAAAAATCTTTTCTCACCAATCCTATATCTCTAAAGTCTATCACAACAATCTGAAAGACCCAATAACAACAAGTGACAAGGACAGGGACAGACATGACACGATTCGAATTCGTGACACTCGTGCCACGTGCCACGTGACTTCTGATTACCTAACAATGGGCCACTAGAGCCACCAGTCACCGACCAGTCGACCAAACACCAAACGTCGTCTACTAAACCAAGGACCAAACGAGCAAAGACCGAAAACCAAAACAAGAACGGAATGAAAATCGTGACGTTACGGGATGAATTTTGCATTTCGCTCACCGGTCATCATCGTAACGTAACGCAACGTAACAAAATGTAACACTTTTCGTATTGGGCATTGCGTTACGTGTTTTTCGACAGTAAGTTCCGAGTGGTGACTTCTGTTTGTGTGTTTTTGAATTTTTTTTTTTTTTTTGTGTTAATAAGTTTGTAGTGGTGCGATGAACTGATTGTTCTTTTCAACAACATCGCTTCATGTCCGTTTCCATATAGGTATGGACGTATGGTATAGCATAGGTCTAGAGAAGGTACACCGCTAATCGTTATTGCGCTGCCTGATTCGTTCGGATCTCAATTTCTAAGTCATTAGTTTATACTGTACGATATTGATATTATTTTCTGTTAAATTAAATCAACAGCGGTATTTTATTACAAGATGTCGATGTGACGCGTTTATTTTGCGATGTGTGTTAGTATCGTCGCTGAGATCGTGAAAAAGTAGCAACTGCCAATCGGAAGAAGGTATCACCAAAAGTGTTTCGCCAACTGCGAACATCTGGCTTATCGTAGTTTCGTATTATTTTACAATTTACTGTATTTTTCATATCGAACTCGTTTGTACACGTTTTTTATTCCAGCCTCGGTCTACGATTAATGTTAGACTTCCGAAAAAAATGTTATTACATTCTCATAGTTATTCACTCGCATCATTGTAAATTATTGCAGGTATTTCTCACCGAAGAAGTTTCCCAGTTCGTACATTCGTCCATCTGTGTTTGGCTGTACCGTTGGTGGTTTAAATTGCTTTATCGTAGCGTTGAACTGATTCAGCCGTTGGTTCAATGGAAAGAAGAAAATATTCGTAAGTTTGATTTTTGCGGTAATGCTCCGGAAAAAGTTCGAATCATTCGTTTCTGTGTTACGAGCATCTAATCGACCCCGTTTCCAATACCATTCTCATATTACAAATTTCGTACGGGTTCTTTTACATTGACCTATGCAAATGCTCGCTGTTTCGTACTTGGCTTGATGACTTCACTCGTTTGTCGTTCCGCTTCATCCTTAGTTGCTTGGTAGCGAAACGTGCGAAACGATAATTATTTAGGTAATGGCGTTATCAGAGTTGTGCGGCATCAACGTTCGTTGATGTATTATTTTTGAATTGTTTGTTCCTTCACGTTTGCGCTAACCGGTAATAGGTATAGATACGATAAGCTTATAATAATGAATATATGTAAATTCGTCGAGATGTTTCGAAAACTCCGTTGCATGAACGTATATTCCGTTTTTTGCCTATCGTAGTATTTAGTGCACGGGTAAATTAGGCACTTATACTCTTATTACTTTGTTGTTTTCAAAGTCGAACCTGTTGACGAGAGGGCAAAAAGTCGTTATACGCGGTACATAGCAGAGATGTATTTATTTTTCACTTCACAAAACGTATTTTCAATTTTTATTCTACATATTCGATTGCTTATCTAAGATAGAGAGTTTAACGTATAGAGGCGTTTACGGCTAAATCAGACGGTAAGCGTCGCAGATCCTTTTAATATCGGTGGCATTGAACAAAGGGAGCTGCAGCAAAGCGTAGTCGACGTTGTCCTTAATGATTTTCTGAAAAGGTTGCGTATTCATGACTTGCGATAACAACCTGACTGTAGTTTGTACGAAGCTACCCGGTATGGGCGATGTCTTCAGATAGCTGGCGAAGCATCTTGCGTTGCGGTAGGTCTTCAAGTAGGCCAAATGCTCGAACTGGCAGTCGTTGGCATCGAACAGCGTTCGAAGAACAAACACCGCGCTATCCAGTTCCATCGTCATAACGCAGCTGTATCCTAAGCAAACCGATTTTTCCCATATCGCGCCCAACGTTGGCACCGTAAATTCGAATGATATGTTCAACTTACGCGTTTGCGCCGTTGGTATCGTATTGTTATTTACCAAATGGAAATCGCCGAAACCTTGCAAGCGTCCTTTGCTACCGCTGAATATACCCCACGAGAAGTCCTCTAGATTTAGTTTGCGTGAATTTTCGCCCATGTTCTTCGAAATGGTCGCGTAAACGTCTTTCAATATTTCGTTAACCTTGTACTGCTTTTGAATAGCGTCGGCTAGATGGACCGTGTAGTTGGCGTTCGTTTGAGTACCGCTAATGGCGTCTGTCGCCGTCGACAGCGTCGCCCAATGTGCCATTACAAATATAACCGCCATCAGTCGCGTTAAGTTTTTCGAATAGTATTCGTTCGTAGTGCGGGTGTTGTTTGCACCGTGGCTACCGATCTGCTTGCGGCTCATTTTTACGTCGACGTCGATGTCGATGTCGTTGTCGTTGTCGTTGTCGATATCGATTCTGTGTTGATTACGTTACCCGACGTGGTTACCGAACGTTTTACGTGAATTCTAAACGTCTACTGTTGTTAATACATCTAGTTAGTTGCTCGGTACTCGATTTACGTTCTCCCGTTTATGATTCTATTATCATGCGATTTAGATTGTCGCGTCATTGTCGTCGTCGTCGTCGTCGTCGCTGTGACGCGGGCGAGGGTAAATATTATATCGGAGATGGTTATTCTCGGTTGCTCCATTTAGCCTTGCTACGTTGTAAGCTGCATAAATTCAGTACGACCGGATGTGGTAGCCGACCGTACCTATTCACTGCTAAATATGCGCTCCAACTTACGCGTACACCACTCGATATTATACTGAATATTCACACGCGCACGTCGGCGTTTGTAATGATGTGTACATGCATCGTGTGTCTGCGTTCGTGTTCATACTTGTATGCAATGATCTGCTTTGTGCACGTCTCGTCGCGAGCCAACTAAACAGCCATTTAACGAATGAATGAACGAACGAATGAATAATTGTTACGCGTAAGTGGTGTATTTTGAAGAGCAAAGTGAGCCAAGTCGCGTAAATTTAATCTGGCTGCGAGTGCGAAGTACCAACAGCTCAGCGCTACAAGGCTACAACTACACTGAATGTGACGCTACGGCTTATGCATCGAATTCGACAAATTTCTCAGCTACGTACGTATACAGTGTACAGGTGGACAGGTGGATAGGTGGATGGGTGGATGGGTGTACTAATGTTGGTTTGTTTGCGCGCTTATTATACGATGCGACGACAGCTACACTTATTTACGATAACGAAATGTACGCTCGCTGTATCGAACTACTGTAAAGTAGGGCACACGAGGCACGCGAGCTACGCTACGTACGTACCTGTATGATGTATTCCGAACTTGTGGTAACGAATACGTGCGGTTGTATTGTTTCGTACTTCGCTCGTATCGTTTTTGTTTTTTTGTTTTTTTTTTTTTTTTTTTTTTTTTTTTTTTTTTTTTTTTTTTGGTGCGTGTGTTTTTTGAATTTGACGTTCTCGCCCCGATTAGAATTTGAACTACATGCAACGGGAACGTTTACGCGTATTGGCGTATTGGAGTATTTGCTCGGCGTTACATCGTTTATCGTTTTACTTACGTAGTTTTGTTTTTTTGCGTGTTTTACAGAACGTCCGGCGATTCGCTGTACGCTATCCTAGCTCTACCAAAAACCGCTACTTCTGACGATATTAAGAAAACCTATCGCAAGTTAGCCCTGAAATACCATCCGGACAAAAATCCGAACAATCCGGAGGCCGCGGAAAAGGTAACCGTGAGACTGGTTCACGTTCAACTTGGTTATCAAATTCGATGTATTCATTCGACGCTCGTCTCTGTTTGCGCGTTTTAGTTCAAAGATGTAAATCGAGCTCACGCCATTCTGAGCGACGATACAAAAAGGAATATCTACGATAATTACGGTTCGCTCGGATTGTATATTGCCGAGCAGTTTGGAGAGGAGAACGTCAACACGTATTTTTTGGTTACCTCCGTTTGGTGCAAAGTGAGTAGATCGTCTGCTGTAAATTTGTGCGCCGATACACGTACGTAGGTAGTGGACGTACGCGGGCGCGGTGATAGAAACGTTCGAAACCGCTACGTACGCGGGAAACGTTTGCGATAGTAGCGAAATTTTGGTATCGTTAAAATGAAGGAGAATGACTTGAACTTTGGCTGCGTAAACGACCACCAGTAATCTTATATATATAGTGTTACATTTATACGTCGTATAGAGTATCGTTACGTAAAAAGGCGACGGCGCGTCGCGTTGATACGCCACGTTTGATTTATATTTTCAGGCCTTACTAGCCTTTTGCGGGGTAATTACCGGATGTTATTGCTGCTGTTGTTGCTGTTGTTGTTGTAACTATTGTTGCGGTAAACTGAAACCTAAGCCTCACGACGAGTCCGGAACCTATCAAAATTTGAATGTAAGTAAACGTACACGTAAAAGTACGCGTATATGTAAAACTTTCGATATCGAGCTAAGCTACCCGCAGCCTATTGCGTAGCGTGTAGTCGATACGAAGGGCAGCGACTGTCGTACGCAGTATTCGAATTTTTATTATCTTACGCGAAACGCATGGCATAGCATGGTATTTATTATTTTTATTTTCCCATTTTCTAACACCGTCTTCTTATTGTCTCATTAACAAACGGTATAAGAACGCTTAATTTAACAGCCGATCGCCATCACTATCGCCCAACTCCTGCAAATTATATCGCACAAATAGTTGCGGTAATTTTGTACGAAAAGCATAAAATCCAGCCAAAAGTTCTGCTCTCGTTGTTCCTTATTTTGTCGTACAACCGAACTGGTTTTCTCTTTCTATTCGCCATTCGCACGAATAGCAATTTTTCAGCCACGTTAACCTTGCGAGTGGCGGGATTGTCTCTTGTTACAATATTCTGCTGGCACAATGCACATCATACGTAGAGGTACTACCATCGACCTGTGTATCGTAGTGTACCTGTGTGTATGTGTGTGTGTGTGTATATATATATATATATATATATACGATGCGTATATTGCGAGATCATTATATATACATACACAGTCATTACGAGATCATGAGATCCGTTTGCCGGATCTCGCAACGTTTTAGATATCGCAAGTTACTTATGAGGTCCAAAACAACCCCTGTACGCATTTTCAGCCGGAGCTCGGTTTAGCGACGATTCTTATACGGATATACAAATTTGGTACACACTATTCTCCACCTACAGCGCTGTACTCGAACTTAATGTATTTCGCTACAATTTTGACGCGCGTTATATCCGAGATCCGATTATCTGACAATATCTTTTTAAAGGAATTTATGTACAGTAACTATTTTTAGCATACGTATAGTCATCTGATTTGACTGGTGAGAAGACTGTATATACTGTATAT
>FIZR01022447.1:0-14421 GCA_900060175.1 Ferrisia virgata
TTTTTTTGCAGATTTTTTTTTTGTTGGTAGTATTTTAAGTACTGAAGGTGTACCTTTTTTTTTTTTTTTTTTTTTTTTTTTTCTTTTTACCAATCGTCGTTCGTATTTAGAAAACGAATAGAACGAATTCACGCGTATTCTTAGCATGGGGATAATTTTCATGGTGTAAATTAGACGACGTTTAGGGTTTTTATATTGGATTACCAGATGTACGATGATATTTATTTTCTATACGTGTAAGTTATGTATGTATATATGTATGTGTATGTGTATCTGTGTATACGAGAACGTTGTCGAACTGGAGCTCGTGCCGATTTAGGCGGATTTTCGCGCCGTCTCGTGTCGTAATTCTTTCGTTGACTTGTGAAATTTGACCAGATTTTCCAAATTGTTGGCAAAAAGTCGTCGATGTGCTATTAGTCATACGGATGTTTTACGACTCACGACAAAAACTTTTCAACGTAATGGGACTAAAGTTGAAGCTTTGTTCGTAACTGCCTATTCGTGTAAAAGCAATTAAACTCTTGGAAAGTTTTTATATATATATTTTTTTTTTGCAGGTTTTTTGTAAGTTGGTAGTATTTTAAGTACTGAAGGTGTACCTTTTTTTTTTTTTTTTTTTTTCGGTGCTTGAGGATTTGTTGAAAGCAGACAGAAAAACGAACGTGGGTATCTCGAGTTACATGTCGGATCATCATCGTTATATCATTATTTTGTATATTTTTTCCTGTTGTACAAATTTTGAAGCATTTTTCTATTACAAAATGAATTATAATAAATTACAGAGAATAGCTGTGAATTTTTTCTTCAATTTTTAAAAATATTTTATTTTAAACACGATTTTACTCAAGTCGATGAAGTAACAATTTTCGAGCCAAATATTCAAGTACTTGGACGATGAACCCTTTGAAAATGCACAAATAATTCTTCATAATCACTCGAAAAAAATTACTTGGAAAAAAAATTTGAAAACGAGAAATATTAGGAAAAAAAAATTTACTCACTTTTTTCTTTCAAATGGAAAATTTACAATTCTTAAAGAAATTATACTCTTAAGTACCGAAAAGAAAAAAAAAAATCAAAAATTCGAAAACCACGTGAACTCGTCGTAAAAATTACGATTTCGTATCGAAAACGATGTTCGCGAGCGATTAAAATTACGAAGAAAAGTCACGTAATGTTTCAACAGGATAACGCATACTAGGAAAAGCCGCGTATGAATGAAACCGTCAAAAGCTTCATCAAATAACAAACAGTTGCGCGCGCATCATTACTCTTGGGTACATAAAAGCTTCACACAATTCGCCAACTTAACGATAATTACTTTTTTCTCTCTTTCTCGTTCATTCGTGCAGGCGTAGATTTCATAATAATGTAATTTTACCAACATTTAAATGGATAAAAACGTTAGTGGAATTTTTTTTTTTTTTTTTGAGGTTTGAGGTACCCTGTATGAATTTAAGACAGGTGGTAGGTAGAATAGGTAGGTATGTACGTACCTATTTGTATGTAAGTATTTGCTTAAGATGGATTGAAAGATTTTGGCGGTGTTAGTTGAACGATATTTGTTAAAGATGCCAGCCTACCTTATTCCTAAACGATATGTAAAGCTTAAGCAGCTTTAAATCATGTGCATATTAGTCTTATGTAATGAAATTTGGGTTTTAGCCAACGATGAATCTTTAAGGAATTATCTACGTAGGTAGATATTTTATGTAAATTAAGTAAAATGTAAATTAGCCGGTTGGGTGAAATTTTTTTTTTTTTGAAATTTGCCGTTTTTTAATTTAAAAATTAGTTACTTAAGATAATTTGCCGGTAGTTGATAGGTAAGAGCAAATTTTTTTACATTTTTGTGATCTACATCGCATGTAATGATGAAAAATTCCGAAAAAATTGTACAGTACACTCTGATGAGCTTCAAGTAGAAAATTATCAACTACTGGCAAGTTATCAACTATTGGTAAATTATCGACTTTGGTCAGTATTGAGCAGAGTACATAATTTTTTTGTGGAGGGGGGGAGGATTAAAAATAAATTAATATCTGACATGGCCAAAAATTGTCTTAATGGTCTTTTAGAAGCCTAAAATGGATTTTGTTGATATCTCCTCCACTCGTTTGTAGTGGGTCCATGGACTATAATAATCTGATTTTCATTGACAATATGACGTAGAAAATCAGGCTAAAAAAATGAAAAAGCATCGCTTTAGCCTAATTTTGACTCTACAGACTTACTCAACATACTCAACAGACTTCAAATAAATACTCAAAAGACTAAACAGACTGAAAGGACTCGACAAACATTAAAAAGATTGAGGAGATTTTTAGAGATTTAATTTGTCTTTCTAGTCCTGCAATACCTTCAGAATTTTTAGTGTTTTTAGTCTAATGAGTCCTTTTAGTATTTTTAGTTTTTTTTAGTCTTTTGAGCCTTTTCAGTGTTTTTAATGTTGAAAGAATCGCAAGCTTCATGAGACTGACTAGGGTTGAAAGATTCCTAAGTGTCAAAAGAGTCGGAAAAGCAATACCGCTAAAACTATTGAAAACTGCAATAACTGTGAAAAACTGCGAAAAGAGTTGAAAGATGGAAAGCGTCAATAACATCGAATGTGTCGAATGATTTACAATAGTTGAATGACTCAAAACACTTAACACTTAAGACTCAGAAAAGCAAAAGAGTCACAACACTCAAAAGAATCAATAGAGTACATAGACTGAAAAGCTGCATAACACTCAGAACGCTCACAACAGTCAAGAATCTCAAAAGAATTATTAGCCTAAAAACAATCAAAATACTCCCAAGAGTCAAAAGGAGTCACAAGTGTCGAAAGAAGACTCCAAAGAATATCCCTCATCATGTGGGATCAGATAGAAGTTTTCAGTCATTTCATTATTTGATTCATATTTTAACATTTCAAGTGATTCTATCCGCAAATTCAAAATTCCTCCCTCTCCCTCCTTCACCATATTATATCAACTTGTAGCTTTAAGTCATTTTAGTATGAGATTCGAATTCAGGAAATCAAAATAATTACTTATAATTTTGACATCTCACGTGGTACTATTCACAAATTAACAATTTCCCCACTCCTCCCCTTATTATATCAATTTGGAGCTTCAAGTCATTTCAGGAATCATTTCGATATTAATTTGAATTTAGGAAATTGGATTACACATGTTTTGATTGCTCACACGATAATATTCACAATTTCAAAACTCCCCCTACCTCCCAACATCAATTGAATTGGCATCTGGTATTGAAGAATTTCAGTATTAATGAGTTTTGAACTTTTGAGTGAGAAAATAAATAGGACTTGTTCGATAGGAGATATAAACAGGAAGAAATTATCAAGGCATTAGTTAAGTGCTGTGTCCACAGTTGAAGAATTAGTTACAGAAGCTAACCAACCAATAGAACACTCACTTTTTCGATAGGTGATCTAAACAGAAATAAGTTATCGGGGCATTGGTTAAATGCGGTGGCCATGGTTGAGGAATTAGCTACTGATGCTAACCAACCAATGGAACACTCACTTTTTCGATAGGTGATCTAAACAGAAATAAGTTATCGGGGCATTAGTTGAATGCGGTGGCCACGATTGAGGAATTATGTACACAAACTAACCAACCAATGATATACTCACTTTAGTTCAGTTAAAGTTGAACCAGCGTGGAGATCAGATGTGTGCTTAGGTGGTCTACTATCGTTTTATTTGCTTACATGTTGGTTTTAGTTTTTTTGAGTGATACCGCAGTGAGTGATTTGTGTATGAAATTTGCGATTAATCTATTTATTTATATGGTTTTATAATTTCGCATTGCTTTTTGGTTTGAATTGTTCATACAAATGATAAAATGTAAATCGCAATAAGGTGAAATGTGTTACATGGTGCATCCTTATTTCACAGATTCCAGCTGTGGTAAGTTTTTATTTTATGTTTTTAATAATTTGTCGAGTTTTTGACTTTTTGGCTATGACAAAATTTTGTTTGTGTTACAAATTTCGTACACCATTTTTTTTTTTTCATTGCATACTTCAAAGTCCACAGTTTTAAGAGGAATGAATTTTGTGTTACTTTTTTCGTTTTAAGATCGCAAATGAAAAATAATTAAACGTATTTCAAAAAATGTTGATTTGAAGTAATGGAACAGTTGAATCCATTTGGAAAGACGCTCGATTTGAATTTTTGCCACTTTAAGAAATTTCATTTCAGCCATGTTGGTTCCGTTGGAAGTTTTTACAGGATTTCTTGAAAATGACAGAACGAAATTCGATAAATTTTGGATACGTTGCAGAAAACAGTACCTTCGGCCTAGGCTTGAGAGCAGAATCAAAGAACAGAACGAAACGGAGAGAACACGATTTTAAAAAGACAAAAACTGATGGGAACGAAACACTTCTCTTGAGAAGGAACAATAAACTTTTGGAACGAAATAAAAATTTAACGATGAATTTGAATTATCCGTGAAAATAGGAACAGATCAGAACAAAATCCTTAAAATATTTAAGAGGGAGCAGATCGGAGAGAGCAAATCTGAACGATTAGGACAGATACATTAATGCTTTTGAAATTCAGGAGAGGAACGGATCCGTCTTACAGGAATCCTGCAGAAACTTCTGATGAAACTGATATGGTTGAAATTTCTCAAAAACTGCAAAAATTCCGATTGGACATCTTTTCAAATGTATTCAGTTGTTCCATTATTTCAAATTAACATTATTCTCCGTATTTTGCTCAATTCTTTTGCATTATCAACTCTCGAAACGAAAAAAAAAAAAAAAAGATACATTCATTTGTCCAAAAAATACTGCCTTAGAGATTGGGTGTGCTAACTTTGCGAAGCCCCATCTTAATAAAAGAGCACTGAGCAGAGTTGGATGGACAAGCCAGAACATCGAAAAAATCCTGGTGGGCTGGAACAGTTTGGTGGCTGCTGGGCCTTTCCAGAGATATTTAACTGTGTGTTTCATCCCTTTGAACCAAAATTACTCAGATTTAGTAAATAAATGTATGGAATTTGATCTCCTGAATTCGAATCTAACGCAGGAATACCTCAATACTCCATGCCAATTCCATTGGAGAAATGGGTGGGGTTTTTTGAAATTTCAAGTATTATCGTGTGGGATGTAAAAAAAAATGTACTTTGATATTCAGAGTTCGAATTTGATACTGAAATGACCCAAAACTCCAATCTGATATCATCGGATGGTGAGCGGGAGGATTTTAAATCTTTGAATATTATCTTGTAGGATATCAGAATACGTTTGTAATAATTTAACCTTCTGAACCCGAATCTAATGCTAAAATGTCTCAACACCTCAAAGGGTGGAGGGAGTTTGGAACGTGGAATGTATGTAAACCATATTTTCAGCTTTCACATTTAAATACAATTTTGTAGAAAATTTCTGAATGCAGAATATTTCAAGTAACTACAAATACATGTATTTGGCTTTGTATTAAAAATACACTCGAGAGAGCAATGAATAAATACCTGACTCTCGTTCAGCATCCGGAACAAACGGTAAATAACGATTATAATACTTGCCTAAACAAAAATGCGAATTTCTAAATTCTTTCTGCTTGGTTTCGTGAGGAATTTTTTTGTATATATCTATGCCATTGTATAGGCTTCCATAGTGATCCATAAGGGATGTCTTGAAATTTGTTTTATAGATATCTGCAAAACTCCCCATATGTGAAATTTCTCATGCTATACCAGCTGTATATAAAATACCACACATATTCCGTCTTACAAACGAAAACTATGGAGAAAAACGCCCTCTTAAATCGTATTTTTACAACTTCATCGAAGGTGTTTGTAAAAAAAAAAAAAGAACAAGAACAAAAAGAACGATAGTAATATGTAAATTCTTTGTGCTGGTATCGATAGGTAGGTATACAATGTTGAAAAAAAAAACAACAAAGAAAAAACATACGTGGTTTTAATGGATACAGTGCGTCTAGTATGGATTATTCCATTACTTTGGTTTACGATAGGTGTAGTTTTTCACGCAATCGTAACATAAAATCGACCATAAATGGTGAGATTTGATGATATATCGTAGTTATATGTATTACTTATGTATATGCCAAGATAAGGAATATATTTGCGTTGAACGGATGTGATTATGTATCAAAGATGTCCTCAGTAGAAGGATACAAATAAGTAGGAAAGTACCTAAAATCGTAGCTGTGGGTATAACAATACATATAAGCAACGAAAAAAAAATCCTTCTCTGGAACAATTTTTCGTCTGAACCGACTCGAGTTGCGCTTTGTGCACTGCTGTACTTGTTGGCGGTAGCAAAAAAAGATGTATAATAGTATACGAATGAAATCCATTAGCTTAAAAGAAAATAGAAATGTCAGCAAATTTCATATTACCAACATATTCCATGCGAAATGATACGGCCGCGTGTAAAGAGTTGAATAAACATATTCGTAGACAGATTGATTACAACGTTTTACACGAAAACGAAAGCAAAATTGCATGGAATTCAACGATAGATGTAGTGGTTGTCGTGGAGCGAAAACAGACTCGATAAATATTTACATTTAGTACAGCAATGCCATTGCCATCGGGAAGCGTTGCGTTGTTTAACTTGTGACGAATTTTGAATATTTCACAAAGCCCTTTATATTTAATGGTTAGCTAGGTACAGGTAGAGATACATTTACACGCCTAGCTTACGGGATACTGACTCTTGCAAATTGAATTTTTATTCCGCATATATGTACCTTCATTTAAATGTACTTTGGCGAACGCGAAATTACCAAAGTGACGAAACCGAATCCCAATGCTTCCTTGTCTAACGAGTACACTATACCCAAGTATAATGATGGAAAACAGAAATAATGAGATTTTTATTAAATAAATAATTGCATTGTGCTGGTTAAAAATAATCAACGTACCAGGTCGCATATCAAATAAAAAGCTGACTAATCAATTTTCGCCATAAACAGAACTGTAACATTGTATTGAAACGAGTTTCCACTTACCATAGTAATGTGTAATTGTAATTTATGATGTTTGAATTGTATACGCAGTTTGGCTGGTTTAAATTCATATTTAATCAATTTGTAAAATCAGAATGATAACTACGTAATAGAAGAATGGCGTAGAATTAATTTGCATAGGATCACTTGACCCTCATTATTATAAAAATTAAATGTAATGGGACTCATAGTAGGTAATAGCCTTTTAGAGTTCTACCAACCAGCTTAAAAGGACCAAGATAGGATATTTTAATAAAATATTTGTAAAAAAAATTTTTTTAATTGAAAATATTATCGCAATTAGTACCAAACATGAATTGAAAAATAGTCGAGGTTTTTAGAAAGAATTACAAACTGAGAATTTAATCATAAGATTGATAAATAGAGGTACAGAGTTGTTTTTGAGGAAAACATGAAGGTTCTTGACAGGTTGTCAAGTCTGTAAGAGGTTTTGAAGGCACTTGAAACAGTCTGAAGGCAATTGATGGGGATCTGTTCTGAAACCTATTAAAGGGTTCTGAAGTCTTTTTAAGGAATTCTGAAAGCTCTGAAAGAAATCCGAAGAGTTTCTGAAAGCTATTGAGGATGTTGAAGTCTCGTTAAGGGATTCTGAAGGCTCTCAAAGGAATCTGGAGTCTCTGGAAGGGGTCTGAAAGTTATTGAAGGAGGGTATAAAGTCTTTTTAAGATGGTGTGAAGGCTGTTGAAGATGTTCCAAAAGCTATTAGAGAGTTTTGAATTCTTTAAGGGAATCTTT
Organism: Ferrisia virgata; assembly: GCA_900060175.1. Lineage (NCBI taxonomy): Eukaryota > Metazoa > Arthropoda > Insecta > Hemiptera > Pseudococcidae > Ferrisia > Ferrisia virgata. The sequence continues at coordinate 7,757 of FIZR01022447.1, forward strand.
TTAAGATGTTCTGAAGTCACTGGAAGGAGTCGTAACAGTAGTTGAACGAAATACGAGTGTCTGAAGGTTATTTAAATGACCATGAAGTCTCTTTGAGAGGGGTCTAGAGGCTTGTGAAGAAGGCCTGAAGTCTCTTTAAGGATGTGTAAAATCTTTTGAAAGGATTTACAATCTCTTTGAGGGGGTCTGAAGGTTATTAGGATGTCCTAAATAATTTCAAGGGATTTTTGAATCTCTAAACTAACGCAATTTGGTCATAGCTAATTTGCTCAGAGCAATTTAAGGTTGTATCCGCACTCCCCAATTCAGAAATAAGCAGTACAATTTCCTCATAATACGCTCTACCTGTCACATGCCGAAAAATTGTCTCGATGGTCTTCTCAAACCTCAAAATGGATTTTATCGATGCATTCAAAGGTTGATAGTCTGTGATTGCCTGATATTTATTAACAATATAAATATAAAATCAGGTTAAACATTTACTTTTCTAGTCTGTGATTGCCTGGTATTTATTAACAATATGAATTATAAAATCAGGTTAAACATTTGTTTATTTTTCTTATCGAGTTTTAAAATTAATTAGATGAAGTAGAAATTACCATAGGAAAATTTTTCGCTTTTATTATAAAACCAAACACAAAGTTGTACTTACATTAGTGATTTGTTTCAACATATTTTTATATTCCCATCGAGTTAAGTTTTTACTTTGTTGTAATCTGTTAAAAGCTTATCAAGTTATAAGTAATTCGGTACAAATGTAAAATTATAAAATCATTTACTCGAACTCTTTTCTTTCTCCATTTTGCGATCGAAATCCCATACAAAGAAGTGAATAGTTGAAACACACAAGTACCCAGACATTTTAAAAAGCTTCATAAGGAAGTAATGTTTATTGGAAACAAATAAAAGCTATAGAAAATTTCGAACAAAACAAACATAACTTACGGAAAGTTGCCTCTAGTTACTTATTTAAAACGAAATATTAGGTACCCGGTTATATTACAAATACAGCTTTGTATTTAGCTAGTCGGTAAATACTTTGGTACGTGTACAATGTATCAGTACAACTTTGTTATGTACCAGACGTTGTATGCTTCAAGCATTACTTATACTATACTTAAACTAGACTCAAAATGATATAAAAAAAGGTACAGAGTACCTAAATTTTCCGACTAAGCATTGGTAATTTATTGGTTGTTTATTTACAAATAACATTTTTATTGTAACGATAAAGTTAATCCCATCTCTCGCCAATTCTTTGATATTTTTTCTTATTTTTCTTCATAGTAAAGCGTACATAGGTAGGTAATTAGATACACATTCGTATGTGTACCCTTATTAGACTTCCTGCAGAGACATTCTATGAAATTTCTCCATTTTGATTGGTTGCGATCTCAGCATTTGTCTGCCCTGCCGCAAATTAATGTAGCACTTTTGGTTTTGGTCCAGAGAAAAGAGCTGCACTGAATGGACACTTTTAGTTGCAGTGTCTATAGTTTGTTTTCTTTTGTCATGTGCAGAAATGTTTTGATGTTGAGAAGTCAATGTTTCAAGTGTCGCATGCAAAATGAAAATAAATAACATTGAGGGCAAAGATGAAAAACTGCCTTCAGCTACTACTAGCCCCCAAGGTACCACATATTTTTTATGTAGGACAAGCTTCAAAAAAAGATCTGGCAATGTCCTGATTTGTATTAACCTGTTTTTTCTACTTTGTTTGTAGAAAGATTGATAGTAATACGGTTCAATCCATCATGTGTTATTCAGCTCACTGTAGTGATGTGGTGTGCTCCAGCTTCCAAGGTAAGTATTATCTTTACTTTCCACTTGTATATTCTTTTTATCCTCAAATTTTACCAACTTTTTTTCAATATTGTTTTCAGAAAGGTATCCTGTGTAGGCTGCGATGTAACTGTAAAACCGAGCCATTATTCAACCTAAAGAAAGTTGCGCACTGGATGGTAATATAAAGTGTTTTTAGTTTTCAAGCAATGAAAACCCAATGAATTTTGGACGATTCTGCAGATAAATCATACAAGGAATAGATATAGGATATTCACTCTTTGGAATAATAATTGGGTATGTGATGATTAAAAAATATTCATGTTTTAACGCAAAAATAATGGGTTGAGTGTGCCTTATTTTTTTGTTTACTACACGGATAGTGTAATGATTATGAAAAGTTGCCGAATTTCTTGTTCAATGGAAACATGCTTTTGGGAAGTTGAAGTGAGACTGAAAGTTGCAGTTATGGTAACGCTAATCTACACTGTAGGATTCCTAATTTTAAAATCATTGAAGCCTCAGGGAACGATTTATCGGATTAAAGTTTTGATATTTGTTCTCTATTTTAAAGGATGGGGGCTATTTGTGACTAAGCAGTAGGATATTTGAGAAATTCTTTCACAGAGAGAAACAAAAAAGCTCATGTGCACCTACTCATATGTTTTTGTTGAGCAATATCAATCAATCAAGGTAACAGTTGTTACATCCATACCGCTACCAACAAAGTGCACCATTCTTCACAGTCCTTTGTCTTCTTTGTTGCCAAAGTGACTGATCTCATTTGCACTTTTATTAGTGAGCCCATAGATCTTCCTCTCCATCTTTTGAACCAGGAACTTTGTCGAAGAGAATGTCTTTTTCTATATCATCCTTGCCAAGTGTCTGAAATATCTCATGATGCGCTTCTCACATAGAATGCTCAGCCTTACTAGCTCCTCCAGTTCTTTGATTTGTTTGTCCTTTTTGCTGTCTCATGAGATCTTCTACATTCTTCTCCAGACCCACATCTCAAAGACATCCACTCTTTTATCATCTGCCTTCAATGTCCTTGTTTCTGCTGTGTACAAAAAACAGGAAACGCAAGGATTCTGATTATCCGATTCCTTGGCTCCTTGTATATCTTCCAGTTACATGTGACAATGCGTTGCCTAGTCATTGGATTTTCCCAAAGCAATTCAGTGCCATATTTCTGCCAAATACCCACCATTGGCCTCTATAAAGGAGCCAAAGTAAATAAAGGTGTTAATCTTCTCAGCACATCAGAATGGTAGACATCCGGCCCAATCCATAACCATAACTTTAGTATTTGAAGCGTTAATGCAAAATCCCAGTTCTTCGCTCACTGCTTTTTCTTTATTGATCAACTCCACCAACTTCTCTTCATCATAGGGGTGCCCAAAGTTTGTTATGGCCGCAGAGCAAATTTTTTTTTAATGAGAAATTCGAAGTTGCTTAGGTACTTACGAAATAATTAATGCAGGTAAAATATGTACAAATGATTTTTTTCATTAAATAAGCACTATTACCACCTTCCATAGTTCAATTTCCCATATGTTTGAAAAACAAATTCAGCTTCAGCTCTGCTACCATTGCAAACTTTAGATACACCTCGTTCCTTAATAAGAGCAGATAGGTGTACCTCCTGGTGAGATAATTTGGAACAACACCAAAAAATCACCAAATCTCGCTCTGCTACCATGACAAACGTTGGGTATCCCTTTGTTGCTTGCTATAAACAGATAGGTATTATCATTGGTGTTTAACGTTTTTTATTTCTGTGTCAGTAAAATTTGGCGGGTGGCAATTTTTTAATTTTACAGGTGGTTAAAAAGATAAACAATCAAATTATAATTGAAGTGTTTTGAAAAGGGTCGTAAAATATAAAAAATTTTAAAATTTGCAGGTGGTCGATAAGGTAAAAGAAACAAGCAATGGTAGTCAAAGCAGGTAGTTGCAGAAAGTTATATTAAAATGGAACTACTGCCAGTTGACCTCGTGGTGTTGGGATAAATTTGTGTGCATCTATTTACCTACATTGTAGGCGTTTTTTAAAATTATTTTCAACCTGAAACTTAAATTACTTAAATTGAATAAACGAAATTTTTATCAAGTGATGATTTTAAATGAGTTGGACTCTTTTGGGACACTGATCTTCAATAATTTTTTCATTTCTTATAAAAAAACTAAAACATCTTCCTACTTACTTTTCAGCTTTCAATTCAAAATAGTGAAGGTTTTCGCTGATATCTCATAGCAGCTTTTAGGAACTCTTACTGCATATGAACACATCGTGAGATTCTCGTTTTTTACCACTGTTTTTTAGTGTACTAATTATTTTGCATTGTTTTCAACAGATATTGAATTTGAACTGCAAGAAGTATCACCGAATCCACTTTCCGGTATGGATAATTGTTGGGTGAATGCCTGAAGTGTCTTACTTTCATGGAATGAGTGAGTTTCACTTCATTTTTGGTAGAATAGCTCTTAAAAATTAAATAAAATATTAGTAATAGTTCTGTATCGATTTTTAATGAAACATCGTAAAATAATCAAAATACTTACCATTGTTTTTCATCTTCAGTTTAGTACAGACTTTGTGTATCTAGCTCAGTGATTCCTTGAAACCCAAACTATGGATGTGCGGATATTTCATCAATGTATGGAAAATTTTAAAAATGAAGTACAATATTTTACAACCTTAAATTGGCAAGTAAAACTTGATGAATTATTTTTCATTTATTATCTAATTTCGATTTTTATCATTTCTGTACTCGGCATTTTTTTGATATGATTTTTTCATCTGCTTAAATTGATTTTGATGTATATTTAATTAGTTTTTTAGATGTTTGGTACTAGAATTTGGATGAACTATCTGATGCTGAATGAAGATTAATGCGAGATGCAATGATTTGTTTGCAAAATATTCTAGGTATCGTTTTAATTTATTTCAATAATAAATATGAACTTGTACATTTTTACAGAACTTATATATTTGGTGCTAAATTATAATAAATAATTTTCCTGTGAAAATTAGATTTAAGGTAAATTGCCAAATGGTCACCTATCTGTTTTGTTTGTTGTATTTTATTTTTCTTCATTCTTTCTTTCTTGCAGATTATGTTGATTAAAGAAATATTTTCGGTACTTTCTAATAGTGAAGATGGACATCGTGCAGAATTAATCACTGTTGAATCGATGTCAGTAGTTAGTACCGTGTTGCGGTATAAGTATTGTTTTCAAGTATTATAAGCATGCAGACGAAGCTATCTGCGCAGCCTTTTATATTTCAGGTCTAATGATACGTTTTGAACTTATTTTCATTCTAATTTCATAATTTATTTATAATTAAGTATTAAAGACGATTTATGTAAATTTTTCAGGTGCATCTGGTCAAAACGAGTCCAGTCTTTCAGCAAGGCTCGATACAGTAACTTGATGGAAGCTACTCCGATCGATCAAAGGAAATGACTGGTGTATTTGGTGAGCGCTAGTAACCATGCTTCGTTCTCTATTCTACTTTTTAAATCAATTATTGTCGTTTCCGCGAATCATTTGGTCTTTTTTTATTTAATTATTTTCTCAGTATTTAAAAATTTTCCCTTTGTCAAGTCTTCGAATATGTCATATCAGATGGAAGACAGGTGGTTGATTACATAGAAGATCAAACTATGAAGCAACTAAATTAATGGTTATTATGAAAATACTTTATAATTTTTCCTGTATGGATTAATTATATTCAGACCCGTGTGCAAGATATTACCAAGGGGGGCGGGTAGTGTTGTTCTTACTTCAATAGGAAAACTGAGCCGAATTCAAATTATTTTTGAAGATTTTTAGTCGTTCATACAATTTCTTGGGTTTGATAGTCATATTTTATATAAAAGTTCTATTTTTTTCAGCCATAGTTTTTTTTTTTATTGGATAAATTATTAATTATTTGCCTTGGAAAAATATTCTCATTTTACATTGTTGATTTTATGTTCATTTGATATAGTTTTTATTTATTTATTTTGCAGATGCAGTAATTTACACTTGGACGTGCTAATCGAGTATTTATTTCGTGTGAGAAATACTTCCAGTCGAAGAAAAGTCGAAGTTTCAGTTGTAAGCGTACTTAATAGATACTTTACCTTTTACTTATGTTGAATTCTTCAGTTTAAAATATTGATAGCTTTATTCATTTTATTCTGTTGTTCTTTAGCTCATAAATTTAATGTAAATAGAGTTGAAGTAGTTTTTTCAGTGCATTTCTGGTGTTAATGTTGGTATAAAAAACTAATCTGTTTTTTTTTTTTTTGTTCTTAGTTGCTGAAATGTATCGTAGAATTGAACGCTTACTTGAAATGTTCTGGTTACTGAAATGCATCGTGCAAAAGATGGAACATTTTTTCCATTAATCGATTTCAAAATCAAAGTTACGTTTATTTACTTGATAAGAAATGTAAACATAAGTTTGGTCAAGATAAGTTTTAATTTAGATTACAATTGCAATGTCGTAGGTAGTTTTACCATTAATATTTTTTACTTGAATTATTCTAAACTGATGACCAAGAGGCCCCTAAACGGGAGCAGGATCCGTGTCCTGTCTTCAACTCCTAGTCGCACGTCCACGTCGTAGGGGCTGGAACCTCACCGGCTTACATTGCACTTTGTAAGTTCGCGGTGTGCTAACGCGACAGGGGGGCGTACCATGCATGGTACGCTGCTTTCGGCCTTTTAAACCAACTTTTTTTTTATTTTTTTTTATTTTTTTTTTTATTTTACAGTCAAAAACAATGCGCGGTGTTAGTCGTTTGGAGTCTCCTCGTACGATGTCATATTTCAATATGCTAAGTACGAGAAGGATACGAATGGCGGTCTACGGTCCTGCTGCTGGGGAT
>FIZR01022450.1:0-19749 GCA_900060175.1 Ferrisia virgata
TTGACCTAATTTGATATATCACATCGCTACTTTTGAGCAAGTATTCTATGGCTTAATTTCAGTGGGGGGAGGGGGGATGAACAACCTGTTTATTTTCATTACTTCGCATTGTGCAGTAATTTTTCGGCCATTTTTGCGGGAATCGACTTTTAATTGTTTCATTTCACAAAATTAACGAGTATTTTTTGGTTCTCAGCTATATTTTGGATAAGAGAGCTGTTTTACAGTCAAAAATCGTCCAAAATGCATAAAAATTGCACTTAAAGTGCAATAGAATGCAGTTGAGAGGGATGATGGGTCTTTCAATATGAATTTTTACGAAATTTTTCACCTCAAAATGCCGATGGGGGAGACATTGTAGGCATAGTTAGCATGGGTTATGTAAAACGTGCATGCATAAGATTAAGATCTTTGGGTCAAAATTCACATATGCCCAAATTTTGGGGCGAGGGTGCTGAGAAGCAAAAATTGTTTGTTTCTCTGTCAATCGACAGAGAAACAAAAGTTATGTCACGTATTCAAAAATTAGCTTCCAAGATTAACTAAGTGGCGAGAGAAGGGGGTTTCCCCTTTGTTGGCCTTCAAAACAGGGTTTTCCTTCTATATTTTCCCTCTAAATTGAGCCAAGTAGGTGAAATTTGGTATGTAGACGTAGTGCAAGTGATAAATATGCTTTTAGGGAGTTTCGATTGTTCAGCCTCATTGCACATCGTTTTCTATAATTTTACTCATTTAAATTGAAAACTTTACATTTTTCGAAGATTTAATTTCGGTGTTTTCCCATTTTTAAAAAGTAAAATCTTTTCGTGGTTTTTGTGCGTTTTAATTAAATTTCGTTTAGTAAATATCTGATATGGACAAAAATGGTCGTGATGGTGTTGTTGGTCCCCGAGAACGGATTTTGTTGACCCCCCCCCCCCCACCCTTCATCATCCATGGTAGATCAATAGATTGTAATAGCTTGGTTTTCATTGACAATGTGCCATGGAAAATCAGGCTGAAAATTAAACGAGTCCAATACAACATTAACTTTTGAAAACAGATTTTGGGACATGCTATAAAACTTTTTGATTGTCGACTCTCGGTGCCCTCCCCCTTCTCAAATTTTGAATACGAATGAATTTTGACCCGAATTCATCCTCGTTTAAATATATCTAAACCTACTGAACTGATTTGATCGTCTTCAATCGGTATCCACATAGCTGAGTAAATAATTTAATATTTTCCGGAGAAGAGAAACAAGGAAAATAAATATTTGGAAATGTCGAAAAATGGTATTATTGGCCTTCCAAGGCATCGAGACTGTATTGGTTGATGACCACCTTCCCGTTCTGCCTTTTCTCATACGTTGTAGGTAGTTCTTCGATGTAAGTATATAAGCTTTCGAAACCTATCAACCTGACCGAGAGATGCTGAGCATTAAAATAAACCTTAATGGTAAAGGGCGGAGGAATGGGGCGTAATTTATTCCAAGCTCGAGAAATAATTTTGATCAATGGGAATATTCTTCACCTTAACCGTTTGAACTCCACTCGTAATTTTTATTTAGAAAAAATTCAACCAAAATATAATAAATATAGGTACCTTCTAACATCGATACAAACTAAACGATCTAGTATTTTCAAAACACAAAACTCATTTCTCACTCATATTTGGTGTTAACAATACACAAATAATTATAATTTATAGCGGTTACCTATTTAAATTAATCACTCTAAAATGCCATCTCATGTTATACCGAAAATGCCAATCACCCGAATACTTCCAACTTCCTTCAGTACTTACGACAAATAAAACCTTGCGCTTTTTTTCTAACCTTGCTCGAAGCATCGCAGCAGAAAAGTAAAACTGTCACATCTGCACGCTAAGTAAATGTACATATATAATATAAAAATACTCGTATATACGCAGGTAGGCCAGGTACCTAGTAAGTCAAAATAGTAGTAGGTGTTTTTTTTTTAGCTAGGTTATGGGTATCTCATTTACATTTTAGAATCCGGAAACACACGCAAGTTGATAATTTTCATCGCATTTGTTACCGTCAATTAATTATTATTGTGTACCATTCTCCAATACGAGTATGCGTAAACGTAAAACCAAACATTGTAATCTTTATTTTCTCTTGTCCCCTTTACCCGTGTATTCCATAACCTTGTAGAAAATTCAACTTACACAATATCGTACAGGTTGAGGTATACCTCCTTCTGCTTCTGCCTCTTTCAACCTAAAACTCGTCAACTTCTACGAAATACTAAATCGATGTACATCTACGTATACAAAATCCATCTAAATATGTTGGTCATTTTTCATTTTTCCAATCAATCAATCCATCTATATGCAAGTTAGTGTATCAAATAAACATAAAAACAATCAACGTACTCTCCTCCCTCCACCATTCGTACAATAGTACAATAATTACAATTTCTTTCCTAAAAAGTACATCGTACACTTTACATTCGACCTAGGTAGTTGTACCTTGGAGTTGGATGAATTTTATAGTTAGAAATTTGACAAGCGAAAAAAAAAAACAAAAAAAAAACCGGTAGGTTAAAATTAATTACTTGTAGTTTACTAAGCTGAAAAACTCATCTGTATCTAGATGTGGGTACATTTAGATACACAGAGGTATCTTAGAATTAGCATGTTAATGCGATGGTTAGATGAAAAATTAACGTTATAAATTACTCTATTTGGATTTCTGCAACGTAAAATTGTATCTAAGCAATGTACGTCTTCATCTACTAGTACTTCAATAAGACCTACAATACTTAATGGCTAAGATACACTTTATTTACCAATTTTTTTTTATACCTTTCTTCATCATTTCCAACATTTGTTTGTTAAGGTTTTTTTTTTTTTTTTTTTTTTTTTTTTTTGGTGTTTACTCGGTAACGTTATATATGTTTTGTATGAAACGTGTACGTCATTTTGGTTGATTTATACATCAGGATTTTTATTTTTTTGGCGCGGTAAATTAAATTCAAAGAGGATAATACGAGTGTTTGAACTCGACAATGAGTATACAACAAATGCACAATGTGTATGTGTGCTCGAGGTTGATATCTTTGCTTGATCTGCCGCACGTACTAATCTGTTATAGTTTTTTTGGGGGGAGGGGAGCCAAAGAGCTAGATTTTAGTAATAAAATAAAAAAGATACGTGAATTGTTTCATTTGTGAAGCGATAAAAAAAATTTTCTGCGATGGTTTTTCTTCATTGGTGGTAGGAATTATCAACGATCCTTATTCTATCTACATACGAAATTTTAACTTCGTAGTAGGTACAATGTGAAGGTGAGATATGTTGCGAACAAGCACAAATCGTGAGAAAAATAGGCCCAAAAAAAATAATTTTTTGCTACTCTCCAAAAGACACATCGAAGACCTTTTTATTAACATACGTAGATGCCTAATTTAAATCCTCTATTTTCATTTAAACGGGAGCTGTGCGAGGAACGGATTCAAAAAATAAGAAAATTCGGGCAAAAAAACCACATTGTGGGTCTGCAAGGAGGCGTAATGAAGCTAAAAAATCGAAACTTCCAAAACGCACGTCTGTAGTCTTTGCCAAGTCTAAATTTCAAATTTCAACTCATCTTCAGTCGATCTCAGTCGCTTACGAATGACTATTGTTTTGCAGATTCTCTCTTATGGGCCGATCATTTTGGCATAGAAACTATTCTGGTACCATTTTTGAAAAAAATAAATTTCCGATTCGAAGGCTTAGCAAAAATATTCAGGGTTTTACTAAAATACGGAAATTATGGGCCTCTGTTTCACCATCAGTCGGTCTCAGTCGCTTATGAACGTATTGCACACAGAAGAGCGTGCTGTCTATCACGATTCCGTTCCTGTTAAGTGGCTCTTACCACAAAACCCTTCGGGGTTTGATGAAGTCAGGCCAGCAGGTCGAATATCTTGCTGTCCTTTTTTCACCAGAGGCCTTATCAAAGACGAATGTATGTCTTTTTCGAGATTTTCAACTTTTCTCCTGGTCACGTGTCCCAACATATCCTAGAATGCAAACTTAACCTGACTGGTTCCTGTATTTCGTTGACAATTGAAATGTTGGTTCGTCGCAGCTGTCCAGGGTATCCTCAGTATCCTTCGCCAGACCCACATCTCAAAGGTGTCGATTCTTCTTTCATCATCCGCCTTTAATGTCAATGTTTTCGCGCCACATAGGCAAACAGAGAAAACAAGTGACTGTATCAGTCTCTTTCTTGTCTTTCTGCAGATCTTGTTATTACATGTGATGTTAGGCGGCCTGGTCATTGCTGATTTGCTCAGAGCGATTCGGCGCCGTATTTCTGCCGATGAGCCTTCATCTGTTTTGATGATGAAGCCTAAATATACGAAAGCGTTTACTTCTTCGTATTCGCTCAGAGCTGTAGAAACTGGAAGACACTTGGCCTGATCCACCACCCCCGTGACTTTCGTTTTCGATGCATTAATACGAAGTCCAAGTTTTTCACTGGCTATCTTCATCAGATGGACCAGTTCCCGCCTTTTCCTCTTCATCCAAAGCAATCAAGGTGGTAGAGATTCATCTTCCTCCAATGGAAATACCACCATTCTAATGTTCAAGAGCCTCGCGAATTATGTGCTCGCCATAGACGTTGAATAACTGTAAGGATAATATATACCCTTGACGCATTCTCTGTTCCGCTTGAAAAACACCACATTCTTCACCATCAACCCTCACCACCATAGAATTGAACTCGTATGTGGACCACCAAATGTACTGCATGAGCCTGGACTCTCATTTCTCTTAAAAGTTTGTACAGCTTCTTCCAATTCACGCAGTTGAAAGCTTCGGTGTTATTTATGAAACACATCACTACATGTATGTTGAACTCCCTGCACTTTTGGATGATTTGCCAGATACTCATTATTTAATCCCTTGTGCCTCTTCCTAGCATGAACCCTGCTTGTTTAGGTGGAATTTGCCTATGTAGATACGCTTTGATCCGGTTGTTCCGGAATTTGTAACATGACTTTGTTGTCATGTGAAACCAGAGCGATTGTTCGATAATTAGAGCATAATCTTGCATCTCCTTTCTTATATAAGGGAATCAGCACCAACTTACACCATTCAGTAGGCGATTTATGACTCTGCCATATCACACTGCAGAGTTGTCATACCGCTTTGATTCCATTTTCACCAAGAGCCTGCCACGATTCAGCTTCAATACCATCGCTACCAGGTGCCTTTTTGTTTCTTCATCGCTTTCATTGCCATCCTAACTTCATCAAGCAGGGTGTTTGGCTCATCTTCACCTGACACTTCGACTGTAGGAACCAGTTGGTTTACCTCTGGTGTTCCACTGTCTTGGTACAACCACTTGCAGTATGTTTTCCAGCTGTCCAGAATTCCTTTAGAATCCCACACAACTGTGCCGTCATCTTTCTTGATCTCGCAAGTTCTAGGTTCTAAATCTCTAGCAATCTGACGTATTTTCTTGTATACTGTACTCGTCTCATTGCGGTCTGCGTATTTCTGAATTTCATTGCAGGATTGATCAAGGTAGGCTCCTCTATCTTCACGACATCACGACTAGACCGATCTGTTCAGTAGCCTATATTCTTTGTTGTTGCCACAACATTTGGCTTGCCTACAATGTACTATAATCAGCAGGGTGTTCTCTGTTATCTATTGTTGCTTCTTTTTCAGCACGCTTTCTCTTTCCTTAATAACTGACTCACGTGCACGAGTATTCTCAGCTTAAATGTCTTCCCACACGGTGTTTGGGTCAGTTTTATCCGAACACGTGATATTCACTGTAGCAGACACCTCCTTCAAATCAGCATCAGTGAGAAAAGTTCGTGCTTTCTTCTTTGGCCTTTTCACACGTTTTCTTAGCCATAATTCTGCCATCAGAAGTTGATGATTTAATGCTGCATTAGCTCCTGGATATGTTTTTGCTCTAATGCCTGACGATTTACATCTTTTCTGCATTAGAACGTAGTCAATTTGATTACAAATGTGACCCGCACACGAATTCCATTTGAATAATCTGCGATTGTGTTGTTGGAACAAGATATTCGCCAGCACAAGTTGCCGTTCCAAGCAGAATTGGAGAAATCTCTTGCGATCTGATGTATTTTCTTGTATACTGCATTAGCCTAAGTATTCCTGCATTTCATTGCAGGATTGGTCAAGGTTGGCTTCTCTGTATCTACAACAACACTGCTAACTAGCCTCAAAACTGACCTAAGAAAATGATTTTTGGATACGATATACAACTAAAGTTTGTCTATTGATTGGCTCAAATTGGAACAAATATTGCGCTTTCTGCAATCCAGCACCCCCCCCCCCATAAATTTAGATATAACTAGATTTTAGCCCAAGACCATGGCCACTCAAAAAATATCAAATCCACCGCCAACCTGAGCCTATTGGCTGAATTTGACCGATTTTGGTCGGTATCGAACAGAAAAAATGGTTTTTGGTGGGAGCAATTTTCGAGGGGGAAAAATGCAGTTTTTCATATACAGGAATTAAAATCCACCTTCTTCCCCCTTCCAAGAAACGATGCCCGACATGTTGAATCTCGTTAAATAGTTCATTTTTCGATCCAATGCAGGCTAACGTTGCGCTGCCAGATTTTGGTTGAAAGTTACGAAACTTGAGTTTTTTTTTCTCAACGTCAAAAATAACATTTCTTCATTTTACTCGAGAATGGTGCGTCGTAGAACGAATTTGCATAGAAGCAAAATTGTGGAAAATTAAATTTCCAATCTCTACTACGTCTTTGAATTTTTTCTGGAGTCACGGGTTTCCGATATGATTGGAAGAAAAGTAAAAAAAGAAAAAGAGCATCACTTCTCAATCAGTGGTAAAGCTAGAGAAGGGGAAAGAGTTCAACGAGGCTGAAAAGTTGAGACCCCTAGATCAATTTGGAGAGGAGATAGGGGAGAAACAGGCTTCCCTCAAGGTTACAAAGGGGAAAAACCACCACATCTTCCGTCTTAATTGACCTACGAGGATGATTCTCTAAAATGTCATACAAATTAGGATCCTCCGTTGATTGACTCAAAAATAAACGATTTTTACATTTTTAACCCCTCGGCACCCCTTCCCCCAATTTTGGGCGCAACTGAAATGTGACCCGAGATCATCCTCACTACAGAATATTAAATGGCACGCCGATGGAAGCCGATTCCCTAAATTTACTCGATTTTGTTCAGTATCGAGCAAAGCAAATATTTTTTAATTTTGAGAAAAAAAAAATAAAAATAATAATAAATATCTGACATGGCCAAAAATGGTCGCAATGGTCATCTAGGATCTCAAAACAGATTTCGTTTACATCCCTCTTCACACGCTTTCGATCGATAGACTGTAGTAGGCTGGTTTTCATTGACAATCGAATACGATATGTTAAAGTAAGCTGAAAAGTCGATAATACGATAGTAAAAAAATTTTAATATGTTCCTAGAAATGAGTGAGAATGAGCAACGAAAAGAAATAATGAAAATATCGAAGACGCAGATTTTGCACGATCTCCGATTTCCATTTGTGTTATTTGTGTACAGGTTTAGGTAAGTACATAATTATATATCTTCACGGTAATATTTAGATATAAACTTTACATGGAAACAGCGGAAATTTCCACAGAAGAAATCATTGAGAAATATTTCCGAAGAGTAAATAATGTCAGATTAGAATCATATATCACCCAAGTTTGAGATTAATTTTTCACGTCATATTGTCAAAGAAAACAGGGCTATTACGAGCTAGAACGTATGCGGGGAAGAGGAAAAGAAGAGTAGGAAACAGAAGAGGAGTGAGCATCAATAATATTTGTTGTGGAAACCTAGAATATCATTAATATTACCTCAGCGCACAAGAGATATTTATTCTTTTATTTATTTATTCTTAGTCTGATTTTTTATGTCCCTACATCACATTTTCAATGAAAACCAGGCTATTGCAGACAATAGACTATCAGCCTACGGTTGATGGAGGGAGAGAGTATCAACAAAATCTGTTTTGAGTTCCTAGAAGACCATTAAAACAATTTTTAGCCACGTCAGATATTTATTTTTAATTTTTTTTCCAAACATTAAAATTATTTACTCTGTTCTATACCGACCAAAATCACTCCAGTTCGATCAATCAGCTCAGTTTGGCATCAGGTTACATATATAAGAGTGGGGATGAACTAGGGTCAAAATTCAGTTATACTACAATTTGGAAGAGGGGTTAGTGAGGGGTCAAAAACGGAAAACTTGCCCATTTTTAAAACGGGAGATATGGGAACTTTCCCCTTTTTAATTTGAGAAAAGGTAGCTGCAAACCTGTTTCTCGCGTAACTCCCTTCCTAATGCAGTCAGGAACATAAAATTAGGTACGTACATTTTTTAGGGGTTTTAACTGTACCTTTTGGGGTCTCGACTTTCAGTCCCACTGCACCCCCGCACATTCATAAATATGTGGTTTTTTAACTGTTTTTTTTTTTTTTATTTTTAGATTCTGTTCCTCGCATAACTCCCTCCAAATTGGGCTAGGAAGTTGAAATTAGATATATCCAGTTTGTAGAAACCCTTGATGTGCCTTTTGAGGTTTCAACTTTTTAGCCCATTGAACCCTTCCTACCCGCAATGCTATATAAGAAAAAAGCATTTTTAACTCTCATGATTGTAATGTATCATGAAAATTAGATGCTCTTTTTTAATTTTTTTCTTGAAACTAAAAATCATTTACTTAGCTTGATACAGATCGAAATCAATCGAATTTGGTAAATAAGCTTAGATTAGCAGCGGATTTGATATTCAAGCGTAAGGTTGACCTTGGGTCAAAATTCAGTTACTTCCAAATTTGGGGGAGGGAGTGCTGAGGGGCTTGAATTACAAAAATTATTTCTTTTCGAAGCACTCGATTAACGATCCAAAATTGCATAACATATCCAAAAATCAGCATCCTGGGTCAATGAGGAAGGGACTTACGAGGGTTTTTTTCTTCTTTGACCTATAAAACGGGCTCTTCCTCTCCTATCTCCCACCCAAATTAACCTACGAGGTTGAAATTTGACAATTAGATTTAGTACAGGGTCCTAAATCTGCCTTGTGAGGTTTCAACTTTTCAGCTCTCTCGCTGCCCCTCACAGCCTTAGAAAAGTGGTTTTTGGTTAATTTTTCTTGTTATTTGAACGAAACTTAGCTAGTTTGAAAGAACCTGTCAAAAAACCCTCAGAACTAAATTTTCAGTTACTGAAGTTCATTTTTAAATTTTTGGCGAATTTTTAAAAAATTTGTACCCACTATGCAGCTGAAAAATACATCAAAAATAAAGTATTTCACGAAACACGATCTTTTGAAACTTCTTTGAAGAAAATCGAGAATCGATCGATCTTACTTTCAAGACGTTTTGGTGGCTGCAAAGGAAATTTTTTTTTTTCAGAATTTTGAAAATTTGAAAAATTGAATTTTTGGATAATATATTTACATAAAAAAAAACTTTGTATTTGCAGACGTTCTGGAGCCTCTAGCAAAATTTTTTTTCTCCGAGATTTTCAAAATTCTTTAGAAGAGCCGGATGTGAATTTCAGCAGTTGAAATTTTTACCCTTCTATTGGGACCTATTCAAACGGATCGGGGTGATTTTTCTGAAATTTCTAACCAAACAGTTGTAAAAAGTTTTTTTTTTTGGAGTCGGTTTTTAAGTAAAAAAGGAATTAAAATTTGAAAAATTCAAAATTCGAAAACGCGTCAATGTTTTTTAATAAAAATTAGTATGGAATTGTCCGGCTGCAAATCCAGCAAAACCACTTCAATTTGTTTGAATAGGTCACAATAGGCGGGGAGAAAATTTTCAACTGCTGAAGTTCATATCTGGCCATTCTAAAGCATTTTGAAAATCGTGGAGAAATCAACACTTTTGCTAGACGCTCCCAGAATGTTACGAAAATGGGTTAGATTGATCTGGGAGACCTAAATTCACATGTAAAAAAATTTTTGTTGAAAAACGTTTACGCGTTTTCAAATGAGGCCCAAAAAACTGTCCTGCAGGAAATTCTAGCAAAGTCACTGCAATCCATTCGAATAGGAATTTCCAGCTGCTGAAATTCACATCCAGCCGTTTTAGAGCATTTCAATTATCCTGAAAAAATTAATTTTTTGCTGGAGGCTCCAGAACGTCTGGAAAATTTGATAAATTGAATTTTGATGTGCACGTAATCTAGCTATCAGTTTTTTTCAAGCAAATGTACCAACCAATTCAATTTTTCAACGTACCGGAGAAAACAAAAATTTTTTTTCGGAGCCTCCAGAACGTCTCAAAAGTAAGATAGATCGATTCGCGTGGTCAATATTAGGTAGTAAGCCGATTTTTTCCATTATAACTTGGAAAAATCGTGTTTTGCGAAATATTTTATTTTCGATGCATTTTTCAGCTCTGTAGTGGGTACAAATTTTCAAAAATTCGCCAAAAATCCAAAAACGAACTTCAGCGGTTGAAAATTTGGTTCTTGGGGGGTTTTCGACATGCTTTTTCAAACTAGCTAAGTTTCGTTCAAATCGGAGCCGGACAGTTGAGAAGGTTCCCTTGTAAGAGAAAAGAATTTTGAATTTAGATTCAATAAATGACTTAGATCGACCATTGAAAGGGCCTAGGGAAAACAAGATGATCCCAGTAATGCCTTTTTAATATCACGAATTTACAGATTATTTCACGTATATTCAATATTTTACGAAAATCGATGCAGTTTTTTTTTTTTTTTTCATCTCGACTAATATAAGCCAACTTTTATGCAACGCGAAGTGAATATCCCAACTTAATAAATCACCGTTAAAATTACGTTCATCTCAACACGTGTTGATTTGGCTTATTTACAATTCTGTTTGCTCGCAATTCGATCGTCTCAAATGGGACACATTCGACGGTAAAATATTACCATTTACCTCTCTATCAATGTCATTAGAATTTTTTTTTTCAAAATTAAATTTTCGTCGCGCACTAACCGTAGCATTGCGGGAACCGGTTTACGTATATTCTCCTTTTTTTCTCTCTTTCTCACTCTTCCTTTTAAATCCTCGAATAGCAATTCGACGATATTACGTAAGTGCCTAAACCTATTGACGAATTTAATGGAATATCGTGAATATGTTTTAACAGGTTCGCCTATTGAACAAATAGGTATATTGATTTGCCGAAGGAAATAAGCGATCAGCATATGAATTGTTTCGTCCATTCGTATCCTCGTCATCTTCCGTATTGGATATTTTTTTTTTGGCAGGTGATAATTATTTTCTATCTTGAACCATGAAAATGGTTTTTTTTTTCACGTATTCTGTCGTATCAGTTTTCATCAAAGAATTACGCTATCCTGTAGGTACGTTTGATTTGCAGCATTACGTAAAGTTATAACGAGAAAAAAAATTCTTCGAGTGTCAAAATTTAGATATCAGTTAATCGTAAATTTCGATTCAACGTAATCGAATGCTCATTTTTATTGTAAAAATATGTACTATCAAAAAAATTAAAATATCCGACTCGAAATATCATTTCCAAGAAAATTATTATTTGTTCGAGGGTGTTATTTTCAATCGAAAAATTAAATTTAAAAAATATATTATATTTCTAGTAGGTACCTCTACCAATAAATTGTTCCAGAATAGAATGAGATTTTTATTAAATTTGTAATTCAAATAAGATAGAATTTTTAGACAATTTTTTTTTTTTGTATCGTAAAAACATTTATTGCAGATAATGCGTATGGAATTTCAAAAAGTGCAGTTTGATACGATGAATTGAATTTTTTGCATGAATTCACTTTTTCCATTCGGATAAGACTCGATTAATTTTCAACACTCGTTACGCGCGAGGTGGGAGGGTGAGAAGGTTTTGTAATATTCAAGGACAGTACATGCGGGTAAACGCGTTCTTTTTGTTTTTAACACGTAAATAACCAAGATGACAAAATTTTTTAAAATGTAATAAACAAGTAAGTAATACTTTAAAATACTCGAAATTTACAATATTTTTAGCCTGAAAAAAATTTTAAAACGAAGCGAACTAAGTGAAAAATTTTAGAATGCTCTAATATTTGGGCTAAAATACACAATTTCTTTAACATATTTTATAAACATCGTCGTCGTTGATGACTAAATACATACCCAAAATTGCTTGAATTTTGTTATCACGTGTGATCTTTCAACAGTTCGAAGGAAACCATCCATGAGTCAGAATCCAAACATGTACAAAATTTTAAAATACGCGGAGAGAGGTAAAATGATTGCTTTTTGAAACAATTCATTAAGCCTGGCCACATAAAATCCTGCAAAAAATTCACTCCATTGGAATTGAAGGTCATCTAGCTTACTTCATCTAAAATTTCCTCACAGATAGAACCTTTCAAGTCCGGATTCAGAAAACTCCTTCCGAAATCTTCAAAATTGAAAATGAAGTTCACCAGGGAACACTTCTCAGCACAATACTATTCCTTTTACTGGTTGATGATATTTCCAAAATCATACCAAAATCCATATCGCTTAGACTCTTTGTAGATGACATCAACATATCATTAAAATTTAAAGATCCAGTAGTAGCCGCAAGAAGTAATTTTTTTAGAAAAATACAAAATCTCATCATTTTTGAAGACATAATAAATTAAAATGATTTTTTTTTTGGCCTTTTCACCTTCAAAAAATTCAAAATAATTGAATTATTCTCATTTTTAAATATTATTTTAAAACGCTTGAAAAAAGTTGCGAAATTTTTTATTCATCTGTGATGCAGAGACTTAGCCCTACTGGCTTCCGCTATCGGGTTAGGTTGGTAGCAATGCGATGTGGTGGGGGAAAACACTGCTCCTGCTGGTGCCTTCGGGTACCAGTAGCGTATGTTCGTATTCGTTGTTCATTCCTTTACTGTCTTTCGTCTCGGTAACATGTTCTCCATTACCACGTACAACTTGTTTTATTCTTTAAAGTGTATCTTCATGCATAATTTGTACTTTCTGTTTGTATTACAATATAGTGATGTTTCCGTGTAATGTGTTATTTTTACGTTAGATACAGAGAAAGGCCAATCTCTTCATCTTAACACATCTTATGTAGTCTACTATGAAAAGTTGATATCAAAAAAATCAACAAAATAATTTTTTTCCAATTTCTGTGAAAATTTTGAAATTTTTAACATTATTGGGGAGGGAAGAAGAAAGAAAAAGAGTTAAGTTAGAGAAAACTTTTAATTAAAACATTCTAGTTCTCACCCATACCCTACTCACAATCTTGAAAAATTAGAAGTGAAAATCTGCCGATTAAAAATTTCTATTTTACACCCCCCCCCCCGGAAATTTAAAAAATGGTTATTTTTGAACTGTTTTTCCATTCGTATGGAATTCATCTCGACAAGTAAAATTAACTGAAGTTTAAAATATACCATTTTTGAAGTTTTTTAGCATTCCCTACACACCCCCTCCCAGCAAACCCAAATTTTTAATAAAATATCAATATCAAACAGCCTGATCGAATTTACAATCTGTTTTGGGAGCCTAGAATACCATTAATATTATTTTTAGGCCATTTCAACTTCTTAGCTAAATTAGTACGGGAGATATGCGCAGGACTGAGTGAAAAATTAAGAAATCCCGATAAAAACACACTTTTTCGTGAAGGAGGGAGGAGGGTGGTAAGGTGGCTGAAAAATTGAAACCGCGAAAAGGCACATCAAGGACTCATACTAAATGTAGGTACATGCCAAATTTCAAGCTCTTACCTCAATGGAGGGGGGGGGGATAAATTTTTGTAAGACAAACTCAAAAAATAAAAAAATGTACACAAAATATAACTTCTTTGAGGTTGGGAAGGGGTGCGGTCTGTAAAGTCGAATATTCCAATGAGCACGTTAATGACTTTATCAAGTGCACATTTCAACTTCCTAACTCAATTTGGAGGGTAGGTAGGGAAGGAAAAGCCCGTTTTCTAGGTCAAAAAAGAGAAAGCCCCTCATATCTCCCTTCCTAATTAACCTAGGAGGTTAATTTCTGGTTGCACTACACAACTTTTGATTTTCCATCGACTGGCATAGAAACAAACGATTTTTGCAATTTTTGCTCCTCAGCACCCCTCCCCAAAATTTAAGCACAAGGCTCTAAACCAAAATATAAAATCCGGCACAAATCCAAGCATATTGCCCAAATTTGACTGATTTCTGTCGGTATCAAGCTTAGTAAGTGATTTTAGTACACGAAGAGGGGAGGCCAATGAAAAGAAATTAATATCTGACACGGCCAAAACTTATCTCAATGGTCCCTCTACCAACACAAATCCGATTTCGTTGGTCTGCCCCCCCCGCCTCCAACCACTGTAGATAGATAGTTTGTAATAGCTTGGTTTTCATTGACACTAATGCTTCTGTATTCAATTTTACAAAGTATCCTGCATCAAGTTCGAAAATAAAATTTTTAACCTGATTTTCTATGTCATATTGTTAATGAAAACCAGGTTATTACGGCCCATCGACCAAAGGCGGATGAGGAGGAAATTCAACGAAATCCATTTTAAGGTCCTAGAAGACCATTAAAACAATTTTCTGCCATGTCAGATATTTACTTTTATTTTTATTTTTTTCTGCCGAATATTAAAATCATTTACTCCGCTCGATACCGACCAAAATCGTTCCAATTCGGTCAGTTAGCTCAGTTTGGAGGCGGATTTCATACATATGAATAAGGATGATCTTGGGTCAAAATTCAATTTGCTTCAATTTGTGGGAGGAGGTGATGATGGGTCAAAAACGAAAAAATTTCCACTTTTTAAACCAATTGAAAGAGAATCAAAAGTTGCATAACATATCCAAAAATCAATCTTCCAAGTCTATTAAGAGCGGAGATATAGGGGGGGGGGGTTCCCTTTTTTGGCCTTGAAAAAGGACTGTTTCTCCCCTATCTCCCCACCAAAATGAGCAAAGAACTTGAAATTTGGTATGTATATTTAGTTGGGACTCTAAATATGCCTTTTGGAGGTTCCAACTTTTTCGCTCCATTGCATTCCCTCACAGCTCTAAATATATGGTTTTTTGTTCGTTCTTTGTTTCTCGCATAATTCCTCTCTAAATTGGGATAGAAAGTTGAAATTAGGTATGTCTCGTCTGTAGGGATTTTTGATGTGCCTTTTGCGGGAAGCTTTTTAGCCTCATGCTGATTAGGAACAAAAGCATCGCGCAGCGTTGCTTCTTTTTTCTTTGAAGTTCGCCTCCTTTTACATTGTACACGCTTCAACTCTATTTATTTTCAATATTCAGCTCCGGTCTTGGAGCCAGGCTGCTTCCATTTCAAATAAGTTATTAAACTCTAGCTACACAATCAGACTGCTTTCATTCTAAGTATCAGGCTTTGGGCTGTAAAAAGACTCCGATACCTTGGAGAGTTGAGATTCGAAAAAATTTCATCAACTTTTTCAAATGAAAAAACTGCTCTCTCTCTCTTTGAGAAATTTTCGACCCCGCCATTGTTGATATATCGCACATTGAAAAGAAAAGAAGACATTATTTCGAGAAATTCACTTGGTAAAAACCCTTGTTACAGCAATTGACCAACCCTCAATTCATTCATAAAATGCATCTGTTTATCAATACAATTTTTCAAGGATCTCGAGCTGAACGTGTTTTCTCAAATATATTATATTTTTTCCAATTAACAACGCAAGTAATCGAATTATTTTAATTTAAAAGAAATACCATCTTATCCGAGCGAATACCATAAAAATACAATTTCCATGTTCGAAATTCGAACATCTTCACGTTTCAATTTCAAAGCTACCTGAATCAAAAATAAATTAGCCACGTATCGATTTGGCACCGAAATGACGATCCAAGGTACGAATTTTTATTAACAAAATCATCGAATAAATTTACATCATCAACAACAACATCGCCACCATCACCGAATCACCAATTTGAATCGAACGGTTTCTCCATTTACGCAACATTATCAATATTATTCTCGGAAACACTCGAAGTATTCGTGCGGGGAATTTAACAAATGGGAGAGGTATTTTATTGACACATCTGTACAAAAGATGAACAAAACATGTGTACGTGGAATTTGTGCTGTGATGTGACCGCAACAAGAACATAAGACCAACACTTTTATAATAATCTTATTCCTATACCACCCTATCAACAGGTAATGAATGATGCGTACATAAATGTGAAAAAAAAAATTGAGCAAAACAAGTTGAAACTGATTAAATCGATAGGTATATAAATACGAAGTTGTAGATCAAAGAAAAGCCTAAAGATCGACTCGATTGATTGAAAATAATATGAAAAGAATACTTCGCACAATGATACTCGTATACCTATATAATAATTTGTACAGATAAATAATAACGTAACAATATATTTTTTTTTTCGCAATTATTCAAACAAATCGTGTATTTCGAAGAACTGGACGAAAATCACGAAAATATAGCTTGCTGCTTTTATTAGGATAATAATTCTTAGCCTGTAATTATTTATTCGAATGCAAATTTCGTTAAATTTTTAATACATTCGTTACATGGTTACAAAATATGTAATACGTACTACGTGTCTTCTTATGGCGAGAGTACCCTTTCACATGAATAAAGTTACTACCTACTTAACTACCTACCTACCTACCTACCTACCCACCCATCGTCAAGACCGGGTAACGATTTTCAATATCATTATAAAATATTGTTGGGGGCTTCCCAATAATAATTTTTTCAAATTCTAGAATCACACATTGAGAAAAAACCGCTCATCTGTTATTAAAAAGCCTTCATAAACGCGTATTTATGCCAAAAGAAATTGAAACCAACACAAACACGTAAGGGAATTAAGGGGCTATATACTAGAATTTTTTCAAAATTTCTCACCCCATAACTGGGGTGAAATGAACAAAAGAAAATTTTAAATCTCTGTTACTTACGCAAAAATTAAAAACAGATACATGAAATTTTTTTTACTAAAAAAAGGGTTTTAGTGAGTCAGTACTTTCAAAATAATTATTTTTGAAATTCAAATGGTAGACTATGACAATAATTACAAAAAAAAAAAAAAAGGTGAGCCTTTCGAGATTTCTACCGGGCAAAAATCAACTTACAATCAACCTAAATCGCCATTAATGTGAAAAGCACACCAGAAAATTCCTGCATAAGAATTTTCTGGAAGTTCTCCAACACGTCCGAAAACCAGGCCTTTATATCGCTAAGATGCTTCAATTTTAGTTTTTTTTTTTGAAAGTTGAAAAAAGGGAGGGAGGGGAATTGCGAAATGACGTCAAATGAACGCGATAAAAATTTAAGGCTTCTAACTCGACCCATACTCCCTCCCTCCTCCTTGAAATATAACTTTTTTTTCGTTTTTTTTTTTTTTTTTTTTTTTTTTTTTTTGGAATTAACATATCATAGTAGACCATATGAAATCGAAAAAAAAAATTTTACGATTTTGTTTGATTTTCAACGGTTATAAAATCATGTTTAAAAATAGAAAAAAAGTCATTATTTCGAATTTTTTCAACAAAAATACGAAATCTCATCAGTTCCTAGTAACATAATGTACAAAATTTTTTTTTTTTCTTATTTTTTCTTTTTTTTTTTTTTTTTTTTAATTTTTACACCCAAAAAATTTTAAAAACACCATTTTTTTTTTTTTTTTTTTTTTTTTTTTTTTTGAATTTTCACACCCAAAAAATTTTAAACACACGATTTTTTCCATTTTTAAACATGATTTTGGAGCCTCTGAAAAGCAAAAAAATTTTAAAGAGTATTTTTTTTTTATTATTTATACACATTTTGAAATTTTTAACCAGCAGTGAGGGGAGAGGGCAACTTTTATTCGCTCCCCCCACCCATTTTGAAAAAAAAAATAGTCGCAACGAACGACCTATCGCACAACATTGATCAACAGACGATGGGAGGGGGGGCGTATTAACAAAATCTATTCATTCGTGTTCTGGAAGAAAATCGAGATCCATTTTGGGCATGTGTCAGATATTAATTTTTTTATTCGGTACTCCTTCCCCTTCCCTTCGCCAGGCTAAAATTATTTACTCGGCTCGATATTGACCAAAATCGCCAAAATTCGGTAGATGAGTTCGGATTAATGATGGGATAGATATATACGAGTAGGGATGGCTTTGGGTTAAAATTTAGTTGCGTCCAAAATTTGAAGTTGGGGGAGGGTTGCTATATGGTGGTGGTGGGGGGGTATTAAACTCTCAAAAATTGTTCGTTGTGGAGCCAATTAAAAGAGAATTAAAAACTGAGTGAAATTCCCAAAAATCAACTACCCAAGTAATGGGAGGGGAGGGCCTTGAAAAGAGACGGTTTATCGCATACTTTTCCTTCAAATTGAGCTGATGGAGTTAAAAATTGGTATGTAGGTTTAGTAGGTGTCCCAGTCGTGCGTTTTAAGAGAGGGGGCGGTGGGTGGAAAGTAGGGGTGGATAAAATTTTCAGCCTCATGTCCCCCTCACAGCTCTGATAAAGTAGTTTTTTGGTTAGTTTTTCTTTTTTATTCAAGTTTGCCCCATCCATATCGCTCCTATCGAATGAAATAAGTGGGTTGAAATTAGGCATTAGCATTTAGTAGGTGTCTTAGATGTGGCTTTTGGGTGGATTCCTTCCAGTTGTAAGCCGTATAGCACCCCTTCCACCTACAATAAAGTATAGTTTTTTGACTGGTTTTTCTTATTTCTTGAGTTTGCCTTTCCTATATCTCCCTTGTAAATTAAGGTAGCCGGTTTCAATTTTTAATCAGTAGTGGACTACTGATTGAAAAACATCGCAGAAAACTTCCTATTTTCTGTGTTTTTTTTTTTTCGTAAATAAAGGTTTGTAGTTTTTTAATGTTCACTCCCCCCCACTCACAATTTAGTAAAAATGTTTGAAAAAAATTCTGTTGCGTAGCTCTATCGTTCCCCTACATATTGAGATTGATTATAATTTTTCAGCATAAATGCACCATCCGATGAATTTTTTTTTAAATAGGAACTTTTTCAACTAAAGTAGTGAAGGGGATTTCGAAGGTATGATTGGTGGTTCTTCCATTCATAAGTTTTTTTTTTTTTTTTGAGGGTCCCCAGCAATGCTCTACATTGATTTACTACTTCACTTTATCTTAACCTCGGGCACTATTTGGTGAAAAAAAAGATGCTTTCTCAGCCTAATTTTCATGACACATATTACAATCATGAGAAAAATTGCGGATAGGAAGGATTCAGTGGGGCTAAAAACTCGAAACCCCCAAAAGGCACATTACGGATTCGTACAGACGGAACATACCTAATTTCAACTTCCTAGCCCAATTTGGAGAGGTGTAAGACGAGGAACGAACCCTAAAAATAAGGAAAATCGAACAAAAACCCACATATTCAGAGCTGAGAGGAGGTGCGCAATGAGGCTGCGAAGTCGAGAACCTCAAAAGACAAATTTAAGACCCTCACTAAATGTACATACCTAATTTCAAGTTGCTAGCTCAATTTGGAGGGAGAGTTATGCGAGGAACAAACTTGAAAAATTAAAAAAATAAGAAAACCCGATCAAAAAACCACTTTCTTGGGACTGTAAGGGGGTTAGGGTGATTCAAAAAAACGATTATTTTTTTTTCACTTGGTACGCTGAAAAACTGGTTGGTAGACACTTGAAAAAAATTCTCTCCACGTATGAGCTCTTAATTTTAATAGGAACGTCTTCCGCCTTTCAGATTTCTATTTTTTTTCTATTGTTATAAAGAAAATTGCATATCTTAGTGTCTACTATATGAAAAAAAATATTT
>FIZR01022451.1:0-26254 GCA_900060175.1 Ferrisia virgata
CATCTCCACGTAAGTGCCTCTAGGCTTGTACCTGTACATGGCACTAATAAATAAATAAAATATATACACGTGATTCAGTGTAAGTACATCGAATACTCAACATACAGGTACATACAGATACTCACGAATCACACATTTCTGTATAAAAAGAAAAAATCTCAACGGAAGTAAAACTTGCAAAAAAAAATTCTGTTGAACAGGTAATTCGCCGTTTTTACTGAATGTAAAACTTCACGTACAACAATTTCAAAATAAATTAGTTTCATTCTGGTTGACTAAATTTTCGCGTCGTTCCGATAGCAGAGCAGAAATGCGAAAGAAAACTTTGCATAAGGATACTCGACGCGGAAACGAAAGAATATAAAGTTAAGCAGCCGATGGAATTTTAAACCGGGATGAGATGAATGCAGAAGGGACGATAAGGATTGAACGTAATAAGCCGATTTTCAAACGACAGTACCAGAGAAAAGAGAAAAGCGCAAATAAAAAGCAACATGACTTATGTCTTCTCAAACCATACACAGTATACGCGTTGCGGTAAAATCCATCTCTCTGATTTTGAAGGTAGGTACGAAGGTATGTAACGTTAAACCTTCATATAATACAGATACGTACGTACACAGTACACAGTACACACTGCATTTACTCATACAATTGTTACCTACATTATACCTTCTAAATATATGTATTTTTCATAGTACGACGAATAACAAAAAAAAAGTAAATAAATAAAATTCGTTAAAAAAAAACTTCATCGTTATGCTATACCAGATGAGGAGAAAAAAAACAGTTTCGAGTTACGAGACTTCCTTCAAATTTTAAATTATCGGTTATACCATCATTCAACATTCGTACTACTGACAATGTCCTAAACCCATCAAATGTACATATTTCGTATTGAAGTTGAAAAAAAAATTATTTTCAACGTAATCGTTGAAAAAAAAATTATCAATTCGAAAAGCACAAGGTACCTACCTATACTTTTATATCAATTTAATAAAAGAATGACTTAGGTTAAAATCAATATATATCTGAATTTGAAACTATTTATAAAAGCGCGGCGGCGTAATATTGACAAAAGAATTATTAATACATTTAAAAAATCAACCGTTTATTGTATCGTCCGAAGGGACTAATTTAATAAAGTTTCAATTATTGTATTCCGATTTGAATAGAAAGGAAAAAATGGCGGATGGGCGGCTTCCCAACAAATTGAATCAACTCGATTTTGCCAAATGGACAGTAATTATCAGTCAATGCATTAAAATATCACGTTTTGTACGACAACTATAGAGTAACTAGGTTATAGGTTGCGAATACGTATACGTTTTAAATTCTGTATTAAATCCGTCAATTACCCATTTCATTTTACTACATAACGTTGTACTTACGTTAGTACGTGTACGTAGTAGATAGCTAGGTACGTACATCAATTTCAATATTTACCCAAGTACATATCTTTCAAAAAAAAAAAAAAAAACACATCTAAATTACTCTGATTTTTTTTTTAGTAATTTAATTTTTCAATATACTTGCCGGTTTTGAAAAAAAAAAATGAAACAATAAAGCACGTTTCGTAAATTCCGAGTCGACTGAGCCACACATTTGTTGGAGAATATTTTGGCATATTTTTGGTGTAAATACGTATTCCGGCATGTTTTTATCATTTTTAGGAGATATTTTAGCTAAATTTAGAAATTTTCACTGTTTTTAAAGAATATCAATGAAAATCTCTAAAACGAGTAAAATCCTCCCTCCCTCCAAAATGGATAAAAAAAACATGCTGATTTTATAGTCCGTTCCAATCGAAAACGGACTAAATATTCTGATTTCTGCAGCTAAAATCTCCAATTTTTAATGAGTAATTTTGTTATCTCTGTTTAACCAAAACATTCCTGAAATAATGCACATTTCTGCTGTCATCTTAAAGATTTGTAATTTTCGATCAACCGCAAAAAATGTATTTTGGAAATGGGAATTCGAATTATAAAACTGAGTATATTTAGTCCGTCCTCGATTGAAACGGACTATAATGAGGTATCCATCACACGTTATGATCTACTCGACAAGCCTGATTTATTCACCAAAATCAGTTGGCTGCTGAAGTTCAGCATTTAGTAGAATCACGTTGAGAATCACCAATCATGCAAGCAATTTGACCTTAAGATTTGTCGTTAAACTTTTTATTTTTGGCGGTCAAGTATTAATTATTTTAGTAAAAGCATTCGACATCAAGCCAAACAAGCCAAAAGCTTGTCAAGCAAACTGATCGTGTGGATGCATCATAAAAGAAAACCTAATCAATTCACGCATCACCCAGTATCGAATTATGTGTTCCTATTACTAGTGACGTACTTTGGCCGGGGTTTTTGGATTCAATCCCTCCTCCCCTCCACTGTATTTAGAAAAATAAAAAATTGCGTATATTGTGCCACGCGATTGAAAACTGAAACTCTAAAAATCCTTCATTTTTTTGTTGTAAAACTTTGAAAAATGCATTTTCGATGGATAAAAAATTGTATTTTTTTTTAAATTTGTGTACTTGTTATTTACTTTATTTTTGGAAGTTCAGACCCAGAAAAACAGTTTTTACGCGTTATTTATTTCAAAAAGAAATTTATGTACCACCGCAGTACTCAGAAAAATTCTGAGTCCTCTCCACGGCACGTTTCTAGTGCCCATTACCTCATTGAAAACGTCGTCCAGTTTTTCTAACATCATTTTTTTTATCATTGTCCATAACAAAATAACGAATAAAAATTTCCTGCTAAACGATATCCATATTGGTTGGGAATATTTTGGCATATTTTGCATTTTTAAGGAATATTTGTGCATAGTTCACGTTTTAGGGAATATTTTGACTTTTTTTTTTTTTTTTTTTTGAGAATATATACATCAGTTTTAGTAATTATACTGACTTTCCAATCGAGGAATATAACATATAAAGGCAGTTTACTTAGTTGACAAATTATTCTGCACCAAGAAGATGAAATGAAACGGAGGAGGGAGGATACCAAAAATTAAAATTTTTTAACACCTATGCAGTAGAGTCAGATTTATTATTCAACATGACTATCTGATAATTTGTCGATTATTTTTCATTTTTTGTAAATATACGTAAAAATTCAACGTTATTCAAATATTGTTCGCCTAAAATTTGTCGACCAAAGAATCATACGATATAAATGGATATTGTAAAAAATTATACACGTAGAAAGCTTACTGACATCCTTCTTGTTTGATAAAGAAAACTTGATACAAATTCACAATAAAATTTGAACGAAGTGCAGAAAAATGTTGGAACGTATTAAAGAATATGAACATTTTAAGACACAAATTAATCATCAAAATGCGTTTTCAATCTTAAACCATTTCATTTATGCCGCAGTCTCTTTGAAAGGAGCTTTCAAGATGGAAAAAAATATTGACATTTCAAACCCGATTTAATGGCCTCTGGTTTATAATTTTTTTTGTATAATTGACTTGTTTAGAGCTGAATACTTCTAATTTAACAATTTATGAAGCGGCTAGACGTGAAACTTTACTGATCTCAAACACAAAACTTTTTTTTAAGGAGCATAACTAGAAAGTAAAATCTCGAACTTTAATAATGAATTTTATATTCTCTCTCCTCCTTTCTCTACCTACTTCACAGCATACTAGAAGTAAATAAACACTAGGTAAAACCCTATACACACGCTTTTCCTACGATTCCATTATTATGTAATTTTTTGCGATACTTAAATGCACTTCATAGAGATTTCTTTAAATAAAAATGAAATTGAATTGAAATTTAGCGTTAGACAACATAAACAATACGAAACAACTTTCTTTTTTCAAATAAAATATTTTCAAGCCTCACACCAACAATCAAAGAAAAAAAATATATAATCACGACGACAAAAAAAAAAATATCAAAAAACTTTACTTTTATATAGGCAAATACGAGTAAAATAAATAAGTAGGTACCATAGGTACGTGTCAATCCTACACGAAGAAATGTGACACATCTGTATATATACACGTTTAATTCAGTTTCACCAAGTTAAAAAACAGGGCGCAATAAAATGAATTCGTATTAGTTTAAATAAAACGTTCAAGTCGATGACTTTTTTATGGATAGGTTGACGAATTCGTAAGATAAACTGTACACAGATAACGAACTCGTATTCAAGATAAGGGAGAGAAAATGTTAACATATCAAAATATCCTTTAATCTGAACGTTTACTTTTTCTTTCAACCAGGTGACTAGAAAAATAAAATTAAAAAAAAAAATACACAGGACTTAATAATCCCGATGTCGACCTTTTCGAAGCTAACATGTCACTAAAAAAGCTAGTTTTTGTCCCTTTTCAAATTAGACAACGTTCAAAACTTCACAATAAACGTAGACTTTGTTTAATTCATATTATGAAATCAGTCAACTCGAAAAATATACACGAAGAATAATACTATAATATAATTTTACAAAACAAAGAACACATTTTCCGCCAATTAGGTAAGTTCATTAATACTTTGACCGGAATGTTTTAACGTAATACGAGGTTTAAAAGTTTTTTAATACGAAAGCATTTGGAAAAAAGTTACCTGGGATTAAAGCGATCCGATAAAAAAAAAAAAGAGTACTGGAAAAGTTGATTTAATTTCGAGAAAAATTTTCTCGAGTCTTTCAATTTTATATAATAATATATATTTTACAAGGGTAAAGCAAAAAAAAAAAAAAATCAAAGCTACGACTGCGCGACGTTTCGACGAATATGAATACGACGAATTGAAGTTAAAATAAAAAAGAAGAATTAAAATACCGGGATAAATTTTTTAAACGATAAAATAAACACACGCAGAAAAGAATATTTCTCCCGGTGTCTGCGTGTTTATAATACGGGCTGAAGTTTATATTTTGAAATTTTGTTTAATTGCTATATCATTCGAAACGAAATGCCGACAAATAGCGAAACATTTTAAATACGTACAGTAACACCACAATATAATTAAAACAAACCAACATTTTTCATCGATTCGTTTACCACTGACACGATCATACATGCTTGAAAATTACAATACACGCGTACAGCGGATCGATTAGCTACCGCGTTGTCGGTTTCTCACATTTAAATTACTTTGAATTTTTATCATTTCTAATTCCATATCAAGGGGATTATGAAGCGATTTGCGCCACAAAAAACGTATGAATCGATTAAATTATAATGCACAAAGAAATTTCTTCGCCGACGACGTATTTTCGCGTGATACCGATAGACACAAACCATTTTGGTATATCGTTTTCCAAATACTCTCTTTATACTCAGATATGGGAAAAAGTATACTGAAATTAGCAAATTTTCGGTCGTTTTTTCCCTTTTTTTTATTGTTATTGTTGTTGTTGTTTGTGTTGGTGTTGTTGTTGTTATTATTATTGCGATCGTTGTGTATTATTTAAAAGCGTGCATTAGATGTTATGTAAAATGCGTTGCAAAAATAATACGTGAACTAGCGAATATATGCATATTGATGTATTTACCCTGGATCATTCGGCACTTCGGAAGGAGCTCCTCTGATACCATTTTGATGATGATGATGATCCATTTTTTAAAAATGAACTGATATTCGCCTTTTCGCGAAACCACTTCCGGAATATTCGAACCAAACTGATACACAAAATGCACAAATACGAACTATCAAAACATGAGTGAAGATTGAAGATGACTTTTTATCTGAATTTTTAATATTCCGGCGAATAGAAAAAAATAAAAAATTGAAAATACCATATAAAATAATGTATAACAAGTTCGCGAACTCACGAAAAAAAAAACCAATGAAAATTGTAAGTGAAAAACTACGGCACTAATATGTCTAAACGCTACGACGCCTAAAGGCCGACTGGTCGGCCGGTTGAAAACTTCAACTGGCGTCGTTATCTGTGTAGTGCCAAATAAACTGAAATCGGGAACAATGTCGAACGAGCGTAAAGATAAAAAAGCTTTCCAGAAAAACCCCGAACGTACACCGCGTACCACCAGCACTATTCGACAAAAAAGTAAAGCAGGAACAGCTGCTCTCTTGAAACATCTCTTCTATACCCTTTCAGCCCACTCAATTCCTGATTCTTTCAAGGAAATGCACGCCTTTCTTGCTTGCCACTGAAAAACACATGCGCCACCGAGAATATTCCTTTCGCGGTTGGAAAAATTACTCGCGTTATCTGTCGCCTCGTTCTCGTATTAATATCACTTATGGTCTCTGAACGTACACTACAGAAGCCGCATTTCTTCCATATGCTTACGCGCCTAGCGGCGAATTTTTATCAACTCTTCTCAATATCTGACCTACCTATCATCAATGAATTTACAGTAAAGATCCAGCTTATGGAAAAATATTCTTCGTATGGTAAGGAAGAAGTTATACGATAATCCTGAGAAAAAATCTCATTCAATTCGAGTTAATTGTAATCCACCAACGCAACGTTGTAATGAAAAAAGATAGGGCAATCGAAAAAATTGAAAAGGTACCTACAATTTGTGAAATTATTACAATACTAACACCGTAAGGACTAAAGGAGCAAACTTATTCGATATTTTTCCTCATACTGAACTAAATGCCACGGCAATGAAACCATTTACAACCAGATTTGCGCACTTAACAATGAAAAAATGATGCTGAAAATCGCGCGACAGTAAATAAAAACACTATACTTAGCTTTTTCTTAAAAACCAGCCACATAAGCATTGCTAAATAATGTAATTTAGTTTTTTCAAATACGTGTAACAAACTCTTCTTCGATGAAATTAGAGTTATTCAAAACTGTTTTGGCCTTAAAATTTCCCATGTACCCTTCAAAATAAAAGTATGACGTGCTAGTAACAGTTTTTACGCTGATGTCGAGTCGAGTGTTTGCATCTTCCAGTGTTGCAAATAATATCTTTTAATAAGTTGTGAGTCAGAGAGCTGATCATAACCAGTCCTTTCTCTTTCCGGCTTTCATGTAACAAAAACTAATTCCGGGATATGGTCAATCACGACATAGTTATATCAAGCTTAATACTCAAAGTGGTACTATGCATTTACTCATGTACCAAAATTGAAGTAACTCTTCAGCCGGTGATTGCGAACAATTTAATAAAAAGATGCATTTCGTATCATTTTCGTAATCTACAGCTGTCTTATTTGCTGCGGGATTTTCATTACTAGAATAACGTTATTTGTCATACTTTTTCGAATATTTTGAAATAATTCGATAAAAATTGGATTTGAAAAAATAATAATTGAAATCGATGTAACATAAGTCCTCTTAATGCACTGAAGCCGTCAGAAGCCATTTTTCACATCTACTGGTTCTTAATGGAGAATTCGAAACCAGCGGAAACCAACGTATTTCTCATAAAATGAAGATATTTAAG
The DNA here is from genome assembly GCA_900060175.1 of Ferrisia virgata. Taxonomy (NCBI): domain Eukaryota; kingdom Metazoa; phylum Arthropoda; class Insecta; order Hemiptera; family Pseudococcidae; genus Ferrisia; species Ferrisia virgata. Next base: position 7,399 of record FIZR01022451.1, read on the forward strand.
AACCACTGGAAAATGTAAAGGAATTGAAAATTTCAAAAAATGATGTTATTTGAGCACTAACCGTTATCAAATTTCCAAAATATTCAAAAATCGATCCACCCTGAAATACATGCGTAAAATTAGCTCTCACACATAAAGTTGGGTTCTTGTCTTGATCGAAGAAAAAAATTAGAACTATGGTCTTTAACCATATAATTTAGAATCACACAGTCACACTTCTATGGAAAATAATTTTAGAAAAATTTACTCGTTATGAGTAAAATACTAAAATTTCCAAACAAGATCGTAAGTTAAACTTCTAGTAAAAGATGGAACTATCACTCCAACGATTCTGAATATTATCAACAGCTACTGAAATACTCAACTGCCATGATATAAATATGATTCCACACTCTTTATAGACGAATAGTACAATCATTTTAGCATAATAATATTGACTACATGAATCTGACAAAGAATAAGACGTTAGTTTTCAAAATCTGATCTAATATGATCTAAATGTACAAGCTGTATGAGTATAGCGACTGGATCCTTTCATTTAGTTAGTGATAAAGATAAATAAGTTTATGCAGTAATGCAAAAAAATTCAGAACTTACCATACAACATTGTTCATATACTTATGTAATCTAATATCCGTCAAGTATACGCGACATCCTTCGAAAGCGATAACGAAAAACGAATTCAAGTCACTGATTGTCCATAGTTGAGCTCAATGAGTGATCTCCAACGATAAGACCGTTCCATTACATGTTAGTACTACTGTGGCTTGCACTTTTAAATGGCTACTGCTACCAGCTAGTTATTACAATAAAAAGTTCTGCAAACAACAAAATACAATATTCTTTCACATATGGCGGGTTCGATCACAACACCAGCCAATTCCAATATGGCAGAACAGCTCGACTTCATTTAATAACATGAAAATACAATACTTCTCACTCACTAACTAGTGGCCAACATTACATTAACACTAACTGAACAACAAACTTATTTTTCATCATGATAAATGAAAAAAAAAATGCGAAAAAAGAACGTAATTTGAAGAAACTAAACAAACTGAATGTGAATAAGGATGATGCCACAGAGAATGGGTACAACAACGCAATCACTACTCCCAACAAGAATAACACAACCAACACTCTGCTGGGTCTGCTCGTCTACTTAACCAGTTGCTTTTGAATTTCTATTTTTAGATTTTTCCCTTCTTGAATTTTGACTGCAGTTCTGTTGATTTGTTCTAGATGTTTTCCGCCAGAGGCGCTATAAATATGGAGCGCAGTGAACAATTATGACTGGAGTATTAAAACTGTTTAATACGTATTGTTATTTACAGCTCGTTCAATTTAAATTGAGCCCTCGCCGCTACAAGCATGATTATTATAAACCAATCAGACTGCTAGAAATCCAATATCCAGCAAATTTCTGACAATTTCATTGGTTCATGGCATATTGTTTACATCTTTATTCTGATAAGAGTGATAACTACGGCTCAATTCGAATAAATTGAACAGACTATAATTTATGCCACTTAGATATGCCTATTTGTCGTGTTTTAGTCGTTGTAATCATTCAAAATAATTTTAAAAAGTAAAAAATGAGTATAAATGATATTGATTTAGATTTTTTATTTTAAAAAATGATTTTTTGCGAACATACAAAGTAAAACACAACGAAAAATTTTAACATCTATGCAGCCACCTATCTAAAACCACACATTACCACAATAAATGGAATAATTTTTAAAACAGAGGTCAAGTCAAATACAGGATGCTTAAAAATCTATTTATACTTATTTACAAAATGAAGCACACAATAATTACCGTATTATACTTTATACTTATCATTCATGTTGTCGAAATGCCGAGTCCCTTCATCATTATTGTTTTTTAAATAATGAAAATTTTAAGTGAAGGCCAGAGTATCCTTTGATTGGGTATTCGTTTGCGAATTATGAATAATTTTACATAACAAATAACAAAACAAAAAAAAAAATACTAAGGAAGAAGGACCGTAAGTGGAAGTACATCACAAATTAAACTGTATGCAGTTAGGTTTTGTGATAATTCTACAAATATTTGTGAAAAAGGGAGGTACCTAATCTAACTATTATGTATTACTGTGATCCCCTTCTAGGTATACAGTATAGTATGTACGTAGGTCTGTAATGTACTGAATCAATAAAATGAAGAACTTACTGGTACGGGTAAAAGTATGAAGGAACAAGGAAGACTTAAAAATTCAGGTAAGGATGGAATACATTTTCAACAAAATATTCTTTTTTTGTAGAAAAAAGTTCGCATTCGATAGAATGTTGGTTCAGTCTAGTTGAAAAAAAAAACGAATAGATGCATTAAGAATAAAGATGATAAATCTAAATACAAGTATAAGTCGGTAAAATAAAAATATACATAGGTACATCAATGAAAGTAGTAGGTAGCTGGGTACATATCTTATATATCATAAGCGTAAAGCAAAATTATCTACTGAAAAAATTCTCTTTCATTTATCGGATGAAGTAGTTGGATCAACTCTGGAAAAAATCTCATTCAGCATTATAGATGGATTTTCTAAAAGATTGATGCCATCCAGCGGATCCGAACAATCGGCAACAACGTTAGTTACATCGCAATTTTCTAATACATCCAACATATTTTGAAAACTATCTGTATCTACGTAGAAAAATGTTTTAAATTTAAAAAACATGTACATAAATGCAAAATTCTTCAAAATTTGAAGCGTTAATGCAGCAAAAAAAACCTTTGAAACAGTGATAAAAAAGAGAATAAGGCCTGATGGATAGAATTTTGAAGTAAGTGTGAAACCATAAAATAAAAATATACTAGGCTGTAGAAAACAATTAAAATTTAAAATACACCTCAGTGGAAAAATACATGACATCAGCTTGCAGATAAACGAAAAGAATTCGGTTGAAAAACCGTTCAAACCCAGTAGTGTAATGCCTAAATTAGAACTTCACCCCAAATAAAAAATAAATACTTGTATCTTCCGGTCACTTAAAAGAATAAATTGACTAAATAAATAAATAAATAAATAGAAATAATTTGGAAAGAAACCATAAAAGACTTCAGTTACAAACAGCGTGGCAATTCATAAAACAATTTTAGCAAATAAAAAGCAATTAAAAAAAAATTAGCGAAGAGAAAATTTCATAACAGAAAATGGTTTTTAAAAACAGAACTGTTAAAAGGATATTTAGATCTCACCATATCAACGATTAAATACAGTTCTAGGCTAAGTAGGATCACAAATTTTTTCTCGAAGTAGCAGCAATTTTGAGACGATTTCGCAACGTTCTTCGCGGAATGCCAAATTTTCTTTCAACGTAACGTTGAGATCTTCCTCTTGAAATCAGTCTCAAAGCCTTCTGCATCGCGTCTTCTGTCCAATTACTCTTCGGTAGTTTTTTCTTCTCTTTAACTACAAACAACAACACATGTGCACGAAACAAATTCGTATATATCTGACAGAACAACTCATTCATTAAAATTGTAATTAATCGCTGATGATGCATAATGAACTTTTTTTTTTTTCAAGTATGCTACTGACTAATAAACAGAACTGAACAATGTACAAAGGCCTTATTCTCTTTTAGCGCGAGTAGAGTTTTGTGAGGAATAGGAAAGTAGGTAATAGATATTTAGAGTAGTGTTATGATTTCGCTTCTAGACACAAGGACAAATAAATTACCTTGTATTAAAACATTGGTAGGCTGTATTACGCCACTAGCTACATTTTGAGAAGGATCTTGATCCATCTAAAAATGAAAAATGATAAAATAATGTTGAAAACTTAGAAATAACATAGTAAGTCACTGAAAAATCTATTAAGATGCATATTTTAGGCGAAATTTACCAGTGTATGATTTCCCGAGATTGAATTATTAAATGAAGAATTCGGCAATGATATGGAAGAATTCCCTGCATTAGATAATTTTAATTGATGGACGTTTTCTAAGTTCCTAGCCGTTTTTCCATTGGAGATGGAAGAACGCATTTTTTTCAACATGAATTCAGGAGCTTCAAATCCTTTTAACTCGTGTCGTAACACACTAGGATTATTTCTGAAATTAAGGAGAAAATAAGTCGATATCTATTTTTTACATGTTCATAGGTATCCATTCATAACACAATATTCCTGACAGAAATTATTTACAGCTTACCTGTAGCATTCTAAGCTTAATAGTTCTCTAATGTCATCTAATATTAAAATATAAGAAGAACCCGACGAGTTATGTGATATATAATGTAATTTGTGCCTAATCAACCAATCTTTATCTTCTAAATCAATGCAATATCGAAATAAATCAGGATGTTTGACAAATAATTTTCCCCGGATGCCTCCATAACCTAATACCTATATAAATCATCCACAACGTATCAACATCAAAAAGAGAGAGAACGTAGCTACGTATCAATACAATATTTGAAAAACTATAATTACTTTGTTAACTCGTGAAGACATGATAAACAATGTTTTAGAAGTGATTCTTGAAGGATCATTCTTAAAGAGACAAGGTGTAACATTTATGATTGATTTTCGTTTTGAATGAGATAACAATAGCTGAGCAGAAGTAGATGTGTTTAAATTATCCAAATCTTTACGTTTTCCAAAAATGAACATACGCTGAAAAAATACAGACAAAAATATAAACTAAATACAGGTACCTATTTGTGAAAATATTGAATTATATCCATTTTATATTTTCCTGCGTATATTTAACAAAATAAATACATTAAAAAGACGGAGCAAAAAGAAAATATGGAAATAAGTCAAGTTCTTGTTATTAGATACCACTTTGAAGTATACATATATATCAACATCGCTCAAGAAAACAAAGCATTTCATGAACTTTGACACTCCCGTCCTTATTTTTATTCAGAATTCAGATCTTAATTTCTTGAAAAAGAAATCCACGGAACTGTGCCTCATGAACGCGTGTCTACGATTTTAAGTTAAAAATACATATTTATACCAATACCTTGCTTTCTTCATTATCATCCTGACTGTTGCCAAATCTAGATTCGATCAAAGCCCCTGTATCTGCAGCAGCATTAAAAGGAGAGTCACTTCTAGATAAAGGCGAATTCAAGTACAAATGTTTGGCTTCATCTAACATTGTGCGACATAATTCTCTAACGTGTTCTTCATTAACACTACCTTGTCCCAAATTTCCCCGAATATTACTGATTGCTGGCACAAAGTACATCTAATGATACAGAATAATAAAATTAATGTTTGTGAAGTAAGTGTAAAATCAAATTCGTCTTTTCAGGTAGGTAGTTCACTTTACTTGAGTTTCGCATACTTACATATTCTCACATAAGCACTATACATCTATACTTTATTGCTACCCATTTAACTGTAACTTGTAAGTAATTTTGAAAATCAATATAACAATTCACGCACTTACGTCCAAATATTTCTTTATAACGCGATCGATATCATTATTAATTGCTGACTGAATATTTTGTCGCAATAAATCCAGCGATTTTGCGGCATTCACCACATTTCTACCTCGCATTTTGGCTGCTTTCACAGCATTTTTCCCTCCATTTTCATTGACACCCATATCAGCCAAATTTTCTAAGGTTACTTGTCGCATATGGAAAGTATTTTTCTATAGAAAAAAAAATAAAGAAAACAAGTAATGAAAAACAGGATGATAATAACACGAATAATAATATCTGAATAATCAATGCAAAAAAAAAACACATGTAAAGCTGCAGAACATAAATTGATTAATGGAACTGCATATATTTCAAAAATTACTTTAAACTTACCCATTCAACCAGCGCTTCACTGATGGTGACAGATTCATTTCCTGGAAATCTGTCGTTATTGACCCAATTATTATTCGAAATATTATTTGAATTTACGATTCGAGTATAAGAATCCCACGAAAAACCTCGTTGCAGTTTATTCACAACCATTATTTTAGGCTCCAAAATGTTTCGGACATCGCTGAAAATATGTTGGTACGAAAATATTTTCAGTTTTCTCGTTTTAGCGCATCAATCGATAATGTAAAAATTGAAAGCATTTGTAAAAATAATATGGAATGTATAACTAGTGTAGGTATCTTTCATATATAAACCAGCTTTTACTTACATCTTTGAGAACCCTATAATCACAATATTCAAGACTTCTCTGTTAAAATCATATTAACAAAAAAAACTATCGAAAATATTTCACGTAGTTATCTAAAACACGAAATACTATTTCTGCAACTTTGCTCCGACGAATAAAATCTGGACTTGCGCGTTGAGTTAAATTCGTTTAGATCAGCGTTCAGAAGTTACAATTTCTAGCTTCAAATGTACGATATTACACTACAACATTTCAACTAAAATAAATTTACATTTTATGTTTCTCCGCCTTCATCACAAATGTTTTCGTTAGGTACTGCTAAAAAATATTTTTTATTGTATCATATAAATAAGTAATCTACTATACCTAACTTGAACGAACATTTTCAAGAAACAAATGCTACCCCTGATGTTTTGATGTTAGGTAAGAATTTCTCTTTACACATTTCGTTTCATTTTCATTATCCGTAAAAGTACCAATAATTTATTAGATCGCGTAAATGAGCTCGTTGAATTTTTCCAAAAAAGAATGAAACAAAAAATTCAAAAAAAGCTTACAAATATAAAATACATAATTCTTTTCCTTAGGGTTAGGATTGGTGTTTTGATGACTGGGAATGTGATTTTTTTCATGGAAACCAAAAAATTTATTTTTTTTAAATCACTTGAATATGTACATGAAATGTATACTTCTTCAGTCTTAATTAAACAATAAAGATGAATTGTGAATATTGTGACTTTCCAATAAAAAAAGATAATGACCTAGGTAAAAATTCCAGGTTGAACTGTAATGAAAATGAGATTACAGGCTATCATGAATTTATCACCCAAAATATCAGGATTGACCTGTACGCTGGTTCTCTGTACTCTATAATACAAACAGCAATTTTGTGTGTAGACTTATCTATATTTTATAACCCCCATTTATAATATGTAAATATTCGTTTGATGGTAGTTAATTTTTAAAAATACGTATTACATTGGCATTGGTCCTTATAGAGAAATAAGAACTTCTCGTTTGTTTCTTTAACTTCGCATCTTTAGTTTCTATTTCCATTATGAATTACAGTAATATGTAAATATGTAATATGTATACCTAAATCCAACGTCTGAAATAGTATAAACCAACTTAGCCTAGCTTTGGCCTCTTCTCTCTTCGCCTTTGTTAATAATTTGGTCCAATTCGATTTTCCCAAGTGCTGTAGGTAGATTGTACACCGGAAATCAATTGCTACAGACTACAGGAGCAGCGAGTAACAAATTTTCCCGTTCATTCGAACTTAGTTTCGATAGGTTTAAAAATTTGAAATTTTTAATATGGCTTGGCTTTGATGCAGGAAGCAGTGATATACACTTTTCAAAAAAAAAAATTCATTGCACCATTTGCACCTCTTCTCTCGTGTGTCATTACCTCTTTAGTTGTGCTATGTATATTGTGCGCCTTGAGCTTCACAAATAATTATTTTTTAAGTAATTTTCAAATTTCAATTTTTGTTGGTACCTACCAGGGTTTTGTTCTTTTGTTTAAGACATTTTGGAGACTAGTTTTTAAATCTGAATACAATTTTACTATTAGTTTTCGCATTTACTTACATTTATGTGATTTATAAGTGAAAAAATGGCTAATTTCGTAATGATCCTTTCTTTAGTTGTTTTTTTCATCAATTACTTCAGTAATGAAAAAGTGTGAAAAAAACTGTGACAAAAATAAAATCTCAATTTTTTTATTCTCTGACCTCATTTGTTTGACCAAATTTGTAATGTACAATTTGTAGCAATTCCAGTCGCTACCCTCTGCACCTTGGAATTTTTTGGGTGAGATTTGTAATCTTGGACCTCGAAAACCTTGATTGTAATATATTGCGCGATGTTTTTGGTAAATTTCAAATTTATTGAGCTTCAATACCGAACTTTGCGCTTTGATGTTAAATTTCGCACGTTTTGAGAGGTCTGGAGGACCACCATGTGCTGTACACGATGGGTTTGTATCTAGGTATGTAAGACCGATGATCAAAAGTAAGTGTTCGAAACCCTGGTACCTACAGTACCTACATACTACCTACTAGGATCTACTTCAAACGCTACCAGTTAGATGTTTCAGTTACGGTTACATTGACTCTTTTACTGTTAAAAAATTCCCACTTTCAATAAATAAACAAACGAATTTACTGATAACAAATTTATCAGCAAAGAAAAAATTAATAGAAATTGATGAATTTAGAATTTTTTAATGAAACGTTAAAAGTATTAATTATGTGAGAAGATGAAAATACTTTTTATACAAGCTTCTAAAAGAGATTAGTTTGGCCATCTTTCAGTGTTTATTTTATGATTACTGTAAGTATATTAAATTCAAATTACTCTGATTAAAACTGTTTATTCCGATTGTTCTCAGCAACACTTTTCGTAAGTAATGGAGTTTGGAAAACTTACGATGAAAGAAAAATATGAAGCTTGAGTAACTCTGCTTCAGTAGTGTATGTAAGTAGTTACTTTATACGTACCTGGTTTTTGAAAGCAAATTAATACTATGGTTTCATAAGATTCATCTTGATGTTATTATTTTCATCACATGTTTTACTGAATCAGACCACAACTTTAAGATACTGTTTTATTAAGCTCTTTCGTGGATTTTGATGTATAAAGTATGATTTTACAAACGAAATTCCAATTCTGATTTCTTTATTACAATGATAAGAAACAAAAAACGCAGATATTTGATAAGTCACAACTTATTCAATTCATCAAATTTTGAAGTAAATGTTTCTTGAATTTTATGTAATTCAGCCTCCCTGCAGTCTACTTGCAGATTACTATTTTTTCAACTGAGGATGGATGTCACTGAGAATAATTTAATAACCGGAATAAAAAACCTTGAAGAAAAATGCGATGATAATTTTCAAGAACCCAACTCTCCTACTGATAAGGACGAAAACAAATTTTCGAATTCTTCTGGAAAAGGTATGATTACTCATTACATATCGAATTTCATTAGTTTTTAATATTCTCGTTGTACACATCATGATAGTAGAATTTTAATTTTTAGTGGACTTATTATTCAAAGCAACTGGAAACGCACCTATAATGAAAACGAAAAAATGGAAGGTGTCTTCCAATAAAACCATCGGTGGCATTACTACCTTTTTAAGAAATTATTTAAAATTAAGTCCAACTGAAAGTTTGGTAAGCGTAGAATTTGATATTTGTGTTTAAAATTCCATAAATAAAGTGGTGGTTTGATTTTGTGTTAACAAATCCGATGTTGATAAGTAAACGAGATAAACGAACTGTTGTTCACAGTTTCTGTACGTGAATCAGGCGTTTGCTCCTGCACCAGATCAGATAATAAAAAATTTGTACGAATGTTACGGAGCAGAAGGCACGCTAGTGATTCATTATTGCAAATCTCAAGCATGGGGATGAAATGAAATGTTTTATATCGTATGGAAGAAGTAATAATGTATTCATCAAAATCTAGTGAAAAATCTGACCAATTTACTAAGGTTTAAATAATGTAATTTTATTTTACTATTCTTGTCAAATTTTTAATATCTTGTTATTTTATTTTATGGAAAAAGATGCTAAGTTTTTATGTTTATTTTATGATTTAATTATGACCTTAATGAAGTGTTTCCAACTTTAGACCCTGAAATTTTTCTTTTTTACGTTACCATCAAGAAATTACGTTGAAATTATTTGAGATCAACACTCATCCAATACACATCAACTTTTACGATTTTAATGAGAACTGATACATTTAATGATCATGTATTTATTAAAAATTTACAGAACTTTTATTTAAAGAAAGTAGAATGGAATTACGTACAAAAGAAAGTCATTCAGAAACAGAATCAGATATGTTTAGTTCTTTAAAAGGATAAATACAGAGAGATATATTGATAAAAGTAATATGATCATCAAATTTTTTACAACTTCAATAATTTAAAATCATGAAAGGAATCAAATGATTCTAGTATCATTAGACTGATCAGAAAATCCCAATAAAGATAAGATAAGGTCGATTATCAATTATCATGAATGAAAATAGTCTAAAAATGCTTCCAAATATATTATGACAAAATTTACAAGTTCAAAGAAGATTTTCATTGAAATTGTTCTAATTACTATAAATTATTTACAAAACACAGCCATTAGGTTAACGAATTGTAACGATTTAAAGGTATGCTTCATTGTTCAACGAAAAAATTCTTGGAAAGAAACTCAAAATCCTTTGGATCGGATTTAAAATATTACACCTGAACTTGGAAATTAAGTGTTTTTACTATTTCAATGAAATTCTTGAAAAAAATTAGCAGTCTATTTTTTATAGTTTTTTTTAGATTTGCTTGAATGTGGCTGAACTAGAGCGTTATACGCAATTTTGTTTGATATAAATTTAGGTAGATACATAAATTGTGGAAAAATAAGCAGTCTATTCACAATTCATACGCGTTATAAAAATATGGGTAACACTGAACTATAATTCTTACCATTAAAACTTCAATGTAAAAAAAAAGTTACATTTATCTATAAACAGTTTTGAAAACATGGAAAAAACGGCGGTGATGAAGTAAATGGTTTTTGAAAAAAAAAAAAAATTATTAGGCCTAATCGTAACATGTTTTCAATAACTTCAAAAAGATGGTTACCTGACTTTTATTGAATAGCAGGTATGAACAAAAAAATAAGAAACAACATTAAATGGAAAAAACACATATTTGATATATACGTTATACGAAAATCACACATTAATTATATGTATGTTTTACAACACAAACAAAAATATAGTCAGAGAATTCCCGTAGAATGAAAAATTGTAAGAGAATAATACGTACCATACGATAAAGTATTTTCAAGTTGTAATGCTAAGTATGTAAACTTTAAAATACTTTTATATCGTCGAAACATGATTTGAATAAAAATTTCTACTTCGGGATTTCTTTAATACGAAAGTACGGAGAAGAAGGACTTGGGAGTTGTGAAGCTTTCTCAAAAGAATTCATACAAATCGATCTAATAGAAACCAAGGACGATATTTTGAAAATTTTAATCATCCGGAATCTATTTTTTATGGTAGTAGCAAAATACTCCTACTAGATGCATGAAAATGGTACAGGATGACAACATTAAGGAATGCATTCAACTTTTGCCAAACAATTAAAAAAGAACGTAGGTACTATAATAATATAGGAAGTATAAAAACGAAGGTAACTTTTTAAGAATAGGTAAATACATTCTATTCATTTAAAATTTTACTACCTAATATCTACAAACATTTGATCTACAAAAATCGCGTCTTGATTAAATCAATGGATGAAATTTTAAGGATTTTGTGGAAGGCAATGATATAATCTGACTTCGAGTTTTTACTGAACTCTCAGCAATGTCACCCACACTATATCGATGATTTTGAGACCGCCAAAATACAGGAGGTGGAAATGTTTCATTCATCCATTCGGGGAAATTATTTTTACGACAACTCCACATACTTTTAAGTTTGGTATCTAATGAATATTCTTTTCCATCTGAACTTGATGGTAACATTTTTTTAGGATCGATTGATAACCACTGTAAAACTTTTTCCGAATTTTCCAAAACGAAATTATGAAATAGTATCATTATATCCTCGGTTTGAGAACTATTATTGACCATATGACAGGAATTCCTTTCTAAAGAATTCCATGAGAATATTTCCGGCGGATGAGAGGAGCTTCTCTGAAGTTTCTGCAAACGTTGTTGGTTAGAATCCGGTAGATTTGGGTTTGAAGCAGGTAAATGGTTACCTCCTCGACTTGCAAGCATCGAAGAGTTGGTCGATGCTAATTCTTGCAATACTTGAATAGCATTCCTCACCTGTGTAAAAAAAAGTAGGTTCGTTTGAAGTATATTTTCATCAGCGTCATTCATGCTCGTTATCAAATGAAAAATTACCTCTAGACTTAGCGTTGCTACATGTTTGTGTAGCGATGTAACTTCAGTATCCAGTCGTGTCACGTTCACTTTTTGTTCTTGATCATTTCGAAAGCTATGTCTAAATCTGAATATTGTTTATTATGAATCCTAATTTCGTATGATTAAATATATATATACAGATACCTGGTATTAAATCTTGTTTGTCGAGGACTACCATTTCCATGCATTGGAGATCGGGGTGGGGGCGATGTCGGTGATGTTTGACCCTCTTCTTGAGCATTTTCATCATCTTCACTGATTGAAGGTAAAGTTAAAACGGGGACTTCATTAATATCCAGATCCTGTTCCCAAATAAATGAATAAACGAATAAATAACAATGATAGGGTACGGCACAATCTTCAAGACAGTCTGTACTTCTTAGTCCTCAGGATTAAAATGATTAAAATTGTATGTATTTTGGATACTTGTATTACAGGCAACAATACTGTATAACTAAAATTCCACTTTAAATTCAAATTTTGAAAAAAATTGTTTCAATTGTCAAATCATTCTAAAGAAATTTTTCAGAAAATCTTATTTGAAAAGTACATTACATTTAAGAAGTATATGTAATGATAAAATGGTGAAATACAAACAACCTTCTAGTAAAAGTGCCATATTGAGTCAAGAGCTTATTTTAAAACATACTAACCTCAGCTTCGTACCCTTCTCTTAAATTATACGTGAGATCATGTTGAATGTCATGAGCAAATTCTTGTTGATATTCAGGATAAAGTCGTAATACGTCAATAAGACCTTGCATGTTTATACATTTAAGATCGCAATATGTTAAGGCTTTCACATCACAGCTCGACTTGACGATTACATCATTAGGGCCCGTATTACCTCCACTTCCTTGCCCATTGGCATTTGGTTGTAACCAAGTGCTAATATCACAACCAACTAGATCACCTTTTCCTAAAAATTTTCAATCTCATTAAAATATACATTCTGCGCATTTAGAATAACCTTAAAACCGGATGTTCTGCATTAACCTTGCCATCCTTATACCAATGATAGGTCAACTCATGAAATTTAGATGTATAATGGTTAGCATGCCCAAAAATTCGAAGGGGCTGAGATATGATATTTTCAAAATTTCATTTTTACCCAAACCTGCCGCTCACTTCGAAAATTGATAGATGAAAATAATAATGATAAAGATTCGCTGTTTGCTCAGAAGCTCAGTGTATACTTTCAAGTATGTGTGGTATAAAAATCAAAATCGATTCGTAAAATATAACAAAATAAAAAAATTAAAATGACTAAAAATTTGTAACTTTTTTAGTTTTTTATGAATATTTTTTGAAAAGGCCATTATGAGCGCCGACATACTGGAGAGTATACACTATGTTTTACCGTAAACAGCGAATTTTTATCATTGTTTATTTTTTTCAATTAATTTTTAAAGTGAACGGCAGGTTTGGGTAGAAATGAAATTTTAGAGATAGCATATCCCAGCTCTTTCGATTTTTTGGGTATGCTAACCATTATACATGTTAGTCTCATGCGTTGACCTATTACTGGTATAAGGATGACGAGGTTAATGCGGAATAGCCGGTACAATAATCTGCCTAAGTGCCTACCTAATATAGCCACAACCATATCATCGTGTACTACTTCCATGGATCCATTGCAAAGGTAGTATATTGAAGATAGTGCATCTCCTTTATGAATTAAATATTCTCCTGGAGCACAAAAATTGGTACGGATATGCAATGACAGCAACTTCAAACAACCTTGAGCTGCTCTCTCAAAAATTGGAAGCTGCAATATTTCTCGATGCAAATGCATAGAAACATCTCCTCTTAACTCTTCGGGAAATTCTTTCAAAGTCTGTTAAAAAAAAAAATACAAAATTTGAACAGTTTATATTGCTTACGTGAAAGTTAATAATAAAAGTAGAAATTCCATCTCCAAATTTTTTTTCACATTCTTCTCACTATTAATTTTGAATAAATAACTATTTATTTGTAATTTGTTATAAGCAACAGCACAAACATTTTATCAAAGCGCTTACCTACTCGTATATTTACTTAAAAATCTACTATCTATTTTCTTCTAAATTTCATTATTCAGATACCTTAACATACCTCCCTCACCTCATGTATATCAATCCCATGATTTAAAGACCACATAGTTTGGAAATAATCTTGCATCCGTTGCTTTAGTTCATCCGGAATTTGATGTAAAGTTAAAAAATCTTTCAAATCTCTCCACTTGGATTGATATAAAGATCGCCTTGAATACATTCTCTGTATAATGGCAGTAACATTACCGAAAACCACGGCATGCATTAATGCTGTCAAAAGAAAATTTATAAAATAACATTTCTGAAATTCAGCGCTTCACTTAACATCTGCTCGTATCACGTTTACCTCCAATCAACATGGTACAAATACTGAATATTTTTTCTGAACTTGTATTTGCTGAAACGTTTCCAAATCCTACACTAGTTAAACTCGAACAGGTAAAATATAAAGCAGTAATGTAAGCTTCTCCATAAGATATTGCATCAACACTAATTTTAAGTCGATCGGCCAAGGTATGCAACCAACCTATAAGTATATCAAAAAACCATAAGCATAAAAAAGTATCGCAAAAAAAAAATTGCTGGCGAAGTAGGAAAAAACAGTACCTAAGTCCCAGTCTTTAGGAAATTTTGATCGTTCTTTTTCAGCTATAACATACCAAATGCAAGCCAACCAATGAGCAACAATAGTAAAAGATAACATGAGTAAAGTTAAAATCATAGCACTGTATTGGGAATATCTATCCATTTTTTGAAGTAATCTCGCCAATCTCAACAGTCTTGTCAATTTTAATAAATGGATTTGTCCACTGCCAGGATCCTAGAAATAATTATAAGATAGGTAATTATCATTCGTTGGGGTTATTTATAGCGGTGGAAATAATTCAATAAACATTCAAAAATTACAGATATACCCACATCTCCACTGTATAAATCGTACAAATCTGTAGCATATAATAAATCGAACGGTAAAGCCGCAAACAAGTCAACAACAAACCAACTTTTCACATAATTAATGGCAATTGATCTAGGATTCGAAACGACTTCTCCTTTTTTACTAACATAAGTGGTACGAAAATTTAATAGTATATCTGAAATGTGAAAAATAAAAAATATAATTATGAATCTACAGATTATTTTTGAAAATATTGGTTTTATTAGATCAACTGTTTAAACAAATAACTATCTCAAATTGCATAGAATCCTGATTCCTAAAAATATTTTCAACAATATGACAAATAGTAATGGAATTAGAAAAAATTAATTAGGTACATATGTAGGAAAATTGAACATGAATAATATAACAACTGGAATGAATAATTCTTCGGAATAATTAATGATAAATTTTAAAATGGATTGAGAAATAAAATAATATAAATATTTAATTAATAAGTACATTATTATTTTTTTTGTTTTTTTTTCTCATCTTCGTCATCATTATTTTCATGACGTACAAATACAGTGAATAGTGAGGCACACGCAAAGACGTAAAGTACTAGGCTACTATACGCCTGCGCAAGATGTGAAACGCAACTCTAGCTCGCAAGCTTATGCATACCTTGCGCTTAGTTCAACTATGGAAATCAACTCGCCGCATAGTGTTTTGTTGACGAAGTAACAGAGTGATAAAAATGTCGGTTGTTCGGTGTGATTATTAAATTTTTTAAATTATTAATTTTCGAATGATTAAATTTATGTATATAATTTAAAATGTCTACGCAGAATGTTAAATATATCCCAAAAGATGCTCAGGTTATCATGGCCATCTTGAAAGAATTGGGTATCAACGATTTTGATCCAAGAGTTATCAACCAATTGTTGGAATTCATTTATTGTGGGTATTTTTTAATTAACTGAATGAATATTTCATAAAAACAGAGATTAAGGTTTGCTTTTCAAACAGGGCATACTACCATTATTCTTGATGATGCCAGAGTATTTGCTAATCACGCCAAGAAAAAAACAATCGACGTTGACGACGTGAAATTGGCAATTCAAATGCACGCAGAACAAATGTCATCCTCAGGACCTCCAAGAGATGTTTGTTTAGCTGTTTAATGAATGACCTTGTTTCTAGAGATGAATTTAACAGTGAATTACTTATTGAAGGTAATTTTTTCAGATATTATTGGAGCTGGCCAGAAGTAAGAATTCAACGTCGTTACCTCCAATAAAACCGCAATCAGGAATTAGACTACCGCCAGATCGTTACTGCCTATCACAGCCTAATTATAAATTAAAATCTAATTTGAATAATACCAAAAAAGTAATTTGAACAATTCAACTCAGAAATTTTTTTTTACAAATATCAGTAGTGCTGTTGAAATAAAAAGATTCGTTCAACGTGTTATTAGCAAGTTTTCTTGTGTTTTATAGACGGTCAATAATACGGTAGCAACTAATGGAACCGCCCAAGAGGTTAAATTCAGTACAACACCTGTATTAAAGCAGATGCCTATGATACCTCGTAACGATCCATCATCACCTAACTTTTTATCAAAAGGTAGCGTATGCAATTTTATCCAGACCGCAAAGTGGAACTAAATTTATGGATTAATTTACCGAAATAATATTGTAAATTGAATTATCACTACTTATATGTGAATGCAGAGAAGGGCGATACATTCATAAATCCAGTAAAAATGAAATGAATTTTAAAATTTTCGAAATACCTCATTTTTTAATTGAATTGAACTGATTTTAAAGATAATTCGGTGTACGATATCATGCACTTATTTGCATAGTATTATTACCAGTGTATTTTTGATTTCAGATATTACCTCAGACACACAAGCAGTGACAGATATCTTGATGGCAGATAATATTGTGATCGGAAATTCTAGACCATCTGTGAATTCATCCAATCAAATATCAGAAATTAAAACGGAAAATGAAATAGATTTAATGGAAATAGATGCGATCACTGATCATATTTAAAAGCAATTTTGTATTTCATTGTCGTGCATGAAAATTGGTTATTTTTGGCGTGTTGATGTATTGAAAGGGTGATGAAATCAACAATATGGTTCATATTTGTTAATAAGTGCAATTGTACATGCGTGTTTATATTCGATAACATTAAGAGTTTTATTGGTCCATTTTTGAAGGAAAAAGTATAAAACTGCATTTTGAAATTTATAATATCAACATAAGTTTTACAATTTTTTTTATTTATTTAAACGTGCAATATGTTACGATGCTAATAAACATTCTAGGCTTTGTCCAGTACTAACATCATCCATAGTGTGTAATGGTTTCAGAAAATATTTCAAAAGTGTTTGAATTTTAATTTGATTTACTTTAAAAGAGAAACTTTATTAAAATACAAAGGATTTTATCCCAGCGAAATAGGTAATTAGTTTGCTTAAAATAGGTACCAAAATTTCTAATAATTTGGATAGTTTAATGCGTGAGTTAATTGTGATTAAAAGTTGGCAAGTTTCCGTTGAATGTAAAGTTAATCGTATACGCGTGTATATCCCAGGAATAAAGTTTTTTAATACTCCAATCCGTAGGTTAATATCTCATACAAAGTATTACTGTTGTGTCTGCTTTTGAATAAAATGTTTTCTCTTTAGTTTTCTGACAATAAGTACCGAGATTTACGTTAAAGGATAAAATTAAACACTGCTTGTATGGAAATCGCTCTTTTATTAGTTCAGTTTGCGGCTGCTATACTCGTTTTAATATGCGAATATTATTTCAATCAATATTTCTCAACTTGTGTGAAAAAATTCAACTACAAAACGTACGTTATTACGTGAAACTATAAAACCGTCGTTTTTCTACCCACTGAACCTTGAAGCATTGAATTGCTCATTTGAAGCACGTACGTATATATGGCTGAAGAGCTAATTTTCTTTTGCTTTTACTAATTTTCAACTTTTTACCGAGAACCCGACAGAATTTAAATGTAGAGCGTACCTTCGTTGTATGTAACTTTACTTACCTAGCTCAAGCTTCGTACGTACTTTCTCACACACACTAGGGCATTTCTCACCATCGTTCCGCATCTTGCGACTTAAAAACCTTATCGCGTTCAGATTGCTTTAACATGATCACAGGAGTGATATTTCTATACAATTCAATTTATTTGTCATTTAAGTAATTCCATTTGCGATATTTTTCTGGTACAATAGTTTAAAACTTTATTTTTTATCACAAAAAGTAAAGGAATTTCAATATCACAAACTCCTCAAACTTTTACGTTTTTTTTTTTTTTTTGTTTTTCGACGAAAAAAGTTTACTTACTACTTAATATAATATTGAAAAGAAGGAAATTGACAACCGATCGTACCAGTCGCATTATTCTTAGCTCTTCGTCCCTTTTTTTTATTTTCATCATATCGCTCAACCCGAATGCATTAATTTTAAATGACGAAAAGTTTTTACTATAAAAAATTTGAAAAAGAAGAAAATATAAATTAATTTGTAAAAAAAATGAATCATTTTGCGCTTTCGTTCGGTGTTGTTGTTTTAAATACGTTGAAACGATAAAATATACCGTTAAACAAAAAAACACTGAAAATTTCCCGATTTCAAGCGTTGCGCCCTTCAATTACTATAAAATATAGTAGCGTTAAAATGTAATTAGAGAGACACAGATAGATTAATATCTAGCTGTTTTTAAAGGGTTCGCTTCATTATTTAATTCTTGCAAGTTAATCATCACTTGGCAGATGGCGGAGTCGATTCAGAATTTTCAAATAAAACGTTTTCATCTCCTTTTTTTTTTTTTTTTTTTTTCAAAAAAGTCATTAAAA
>FIZR01022453.1:0-43990 GCA_900060175.1 Ferrisia virgata
AAAAAAAAAAAAAAAAATGTTTTTTTTTTTTTTTTTTTTTTTTTTTTTTTTTCAAAAATAACTCTACTTTGACCCATAGCTCCATATACTTTTGAGCTAAAGGCAGAAAAAACTTCGTATGGTGGGTATTCAACTGAAAGTCAATCACCTCGGTCAGTTTCGTTAAAATCCGAGGTATATATATTTTTTTTGCTCCAAACGTACATGTGTGAAATCAATCCGCTGTTTTTTTTTTAATGAAGATAAGTTTTTTTTCGCTCATCACTATGTCTTGTTCGTTTTTTTTTTCGAAATAATTTTTAATATCTCATACCTACTATAAAACTTCGAGCAATGTTGAGCAACTAGACGCAAAGCTCTCGAGTACGTTATTTTTCATCTCCACATTGCAGTTATTACCATCAATAAGGTAAATTACATGTTTTCTATCATACGATTGAAAATACCTGCCATAACTACGAGCTTATTCCACAAAAACGTGAACAATTACACGTAGATTATGCGAGCTCGTACACAAGATACACGATTGGTAAAAATGTACCACATCGAAAAACTGTCTACACAAAATTATTGCTATAAATTTAGAACGTTCGAGCATATTTTGCAGCTTTTCTTTTCTTTAATAAAAAGTATCCGATGCAAAAAGAAAGAAAGAAAAAAAACAACAACAACAAAATAATTAATCACGGCACGGCTGCGATACAAGTACGACAACACGCCATACATCTCAAAAATTTTCCAAGTGGTACAAGTCTTTTATTCGGAGTCTGATAGAGGCTAAATAATAAATAATGTCCTAACGATTAAAGTTTTCAATGTTCCAAAATAAACTCGCTATTAGAACAATTTCACCATCGTTGGCCGCAGCAGTATTGGCGGATAGGACGTGAAAAAAACACACTCACACACATACACCCGGGAAAAGGTAAAAGCGTTCGTAGCACGTGACGAACCCTCACAATACAGACCGAATTCTATATCCTTGTCAATTAAAACATTCACCCAAAATAGACCGGGATTAAACTTTTGTTCTGCTTGCTTGGTCGTCCGTCTATAGCAGTACCTCCAAGTACATCTTCCCAAACGACCGCTTACACCTTTATCTACGTGCAAAAATACGATTACCACAGAGTAGATATATACCTACTCGTAGACTGCACGGCCGGACTAGATATGCCATATATTACACGTGTTAACCAAAGCACGTAACCGAACCTTGGCCGTAATCAAGTTAATAGTGCAACGGCGATTTTCATTTTTAACGAGACGTTCATTAAGCACCCAGTATCCAGTACCCAGCACCCATACTCGTCGTCCTCCTCCTCGTTAGTTAATTATTACAGGGCTAAAAATTTTCGGGGTTTTATTGTCGTCGTGGTTGTTATCGTCGCATCGAGATATACGTACAATTTTCAAATTCTCCCGCAACCACCTACCTGGCTATGGCGCGACGATGCACCTACACCATAAAGTAAACTTGTATATGCTCGTATACGTGTAAGTTAATTTTAACATTATAACCCCGCATACGAAAGCCTCCCTTCTTCAAGCCCCACGTTGAAGTCGCGATCAACCACCAGACGAAACAGCCAATAGAGACGCGTAGGGAAAGCGCGAAAACTCGTTCGTCTCGTTCACCCCGACCTAGCGAAACAACTAAAACAAACATAGCAGCGCTCTAAATCAAAATAACGGAATAATTTATTTTTGTCTGATGTTTAATAACTGCCGTCAAAGCCATTTGCTTCCTCTGACGTTTTCAACGTTGTGAATTTAGCTGCTTTCATTTCAATTGTAAATGACTCGCGTATTCGTACGCGTATTTACAGGGGGAGGGAGGAGGAGGAGGAGGGAGAAGAGTAAAATAATGCTTGCTTTTTTTTTTTTTTTTTTTTTTTTTAATAAAAAAAAAAGCTCTTATAAAACGAAATAAATTTATTCCACCGAGAATGATATTAAATTTTAATATTAAAAGATACCTAGTCGTAAAACGATAAGTGGTCGTCGACTTTTAGACCGTAAATTGACCAATTCTGCCTGGTCGTGTTGCGGTTTTCTCTCCCCTTTTTCAAAAGTAGCTGGTGAATTTCAATTTTATACGCAATATTGAGTAATACAGTTCGTATAGTTCTGATTAATAAGCTAGCGGATCGCGGTGGAAAATTATTATTCAACTTGCAGAAGCGCAATGACACAGGTTTGCTTAAATGATGGAAAGAAACAATAAAAAAAAAAAAAAAAAAAAAAAAACAAAAAGTATGCGTCAGGACAGGATAAGGTCGATCAATAAGCGCAAAAAACTAAGGCTACAGTAGTCCGAATAAAATTACACTGGCCAACTAAAAGCCGTTCGAAAAAATTGCACGACTTCTACGCACTCTTAAACAGCTGATTTCTTGTTTATATTTGCAATTTCTCAATTTCAGCTTAAAATCAATACATTCAAAAATTTATTTTTTTTCAAATTCAAAAAGGTGAGGAGGGGGGTCCAGGTTACCAAAATTTTCTAGCTAAATGCATGCAGTAGGCGAACCCCCATTTTTAAGTGATGGGAAAATGCAAAAAAAAAAAATTGATAAAAAGAAATTCTAAAAAAATTGAGGGATTCAAATTAATTCACCTATATTAGTGAGAAATAGGCAAATTGATATTTTGGTCCGAAAAATGCAGACAGGTCTTGAAAGAAAATAATATTACGCAGGCATAAATGTTAAAGTAAAATTTTAGAAGTGTACAAAAAAATTTGTTTGGAAGACGAAAAAAATTAAACGTTTATGCGTGGATAAACCTGACTCCTGCTTTGTAAAGTTCATTTTTTACGGTTTTATTCAGAAATACCCCAACATTCTTTTAATATCAGGTTTTGGCAAAATTCAAACTTTATCCCAAAAATGTCATCAATTCACACAAAGTTACTGCAGTACTACATGAATTAGGTCAAATCACAGAGAAAAATCACATGAACAATGTAAAATAAAAAAAAGGAAATTGGTTGGATAGTTTAAGAAAAAATGCGGCCAAAGCATGAGAAAATCGGTTTATGCATGCATAAATGTTATAATTTTTTCATCTTCGAGAAACATTTTTTTTTTTTTTCAAAATTTCTAAAATTTCACTTCAAGATTTATGCAAAGATAATTTTTTATTTCTTCATGACTTGTGAGCATTTTTTGAACCAAAATATTAATTTGCTCATTCTTCACTAATATAGGTAAATTGATTAGAATTCCTTCATATTTTTTGAATTTCTTTTCATCAATCTTTTTTTTTTTCATTTTTCCATCACTTAAAAATGTATCCCCCCCCTGCTGCATGAATTCAGCTAGAAAATTTTGTAACCTGGACCCTACCCTTAAGTAAAATTCTAGGGTGAGATGTCCAAATCGGAGTAGTTCGACCTGCTGAATCAAATTTATAAAATTCAATGCTCTCTAATTAACCTCAAAGTCAAGCTTAAAGGCTGAGATTTTTGTAGTTATGGGACTGTTTAGTGATACTGTACACATCGGTGAAAATTTTTCCATTTTGTAGGTAGCACCTGGAGTAACTCTTTTGTTGGTCTGCTGGTAACCAGTTCAATAGATTGAAACGGTTTTCTTAATTAGTCGAGGTGAATTGGCTAAAAAAAAGGTAATATTACTTACAAAAAATGGTACATCTGAGAGTTCTGCTGAAAAATATTAAGAAGGGTATCAGTAAGCACCATCTAAAACCCACAACCTGTAACCCTTATGGCTTTTTTTTTGTGGGGTTAAAGTGTCCCAAAATTTCATCCCCCCCCCCCCCATATGAGAATCAAACAATATAGAGATAAAATTATTGCAAAATTAGATTCCTGATGAAATTTCTGTTAAAATGATACCAAACTTGACTAATTTTACTAAAGGGGGGTGGTGGTGATGGTCTTGAGGAAGGAGCGAAGATGCTCAAAAATAAAAAATTACTTGATTTCCATCATACTTAAAATTGTTAAAATTTCAACCAAAAATTTGAGAATTATGATTGCAAATAAGCTTACAGGGTAGAAGTATTTAATACAATCCGAGTCTTACTAGATAAAATACAACTAACTCATTATTATTGAGAGTAAGTCACGTGCATTGTAATAAGAATTCTGTGACTCTAAAATGAAGATAAAAACAAAATAATAAAATTTGAATCTCACCTACCCTGAATGGGAAGAGAGTTGACTCTCTTTCCTTCTTTATTTTTGTTTTGTAAATGAGGGGTACAGAACCTCAGCGAAATTTCCTGTAAATTTTTCGGTTTCAAAAATCAGTCGTACCAAGGGCAAGGTCGCCGATTCCCTCCTCTGCATATCTGAGATTCAAGATTCTTCTGCTAGTCTTCAAGTGCTTGTTGCGTGATGTATACGCCATATACATTAAAGAGCAGGGGAGACATTTGAAATCCTTGTCTTACTCCTCTCCCTGTCTAAAAATTACAATATTCTTCAACAGAACTGAGTTGCTCTCGTACAACCAGTAATACACCCTCCGAGAGGGGGGAGGAGCTCTTGGGACTACAGCCCCTCTTAAGCGACGAAAAATTGATTTTTTTTACATTTATGCTGAATTTAATACTCAAATCGTTAAAAACCAATCACTTTCTTAATGAGACCAAAAATTTAAACTTGAACTTCGAAAAATGCACTTTTATGGCTTAAAAATACCAATTTTTTCAAAAATTTTCTTCTCGCTACACTCCGGATTTCAAGTTTAGCCCCCCCCCCCCTCCAAATTGGTGGGTGCGCTTATGCGCACAGCAATTCTACCAGTTCTACAATGTGAGCGAAGTTCAAACCAAATGGAAAATTCGTATTCTACAACCTAAAAACGAATATTTGAAGATTCATAAATTCATAAATTAAATTTTGCATGTTGGTGATGGGTAGGAGGTACCTAGGTATATTCGAACCAAAGAACCAAACTTGAACTCGTCCACATAAGGCAAATTGAAAGAAAAAATTCACCACATTATCTGCATATCTTTGGCTTCAACTAGAATCAAAAGAATTTGAAATTTATTTAACTTCTACTCGAGTTGTAACAAACTATTCAAAGTGTGGAAAAAATTTCCCATATGAAATACTTTATTCAAATCACTTTTCGTCTGTAATCTTCCTCAACGCGTGTACTAAGGGTTTTCTCGCCAAAAGTCGCGAGAAGATACAAAACGAAACGAAACGAGACAGGTGACATTGGCGTACCTCGAATATCTCATTTCATCGCGGATTGCTAAAGGAAAGGTACCAATACCCATGGAATTTGCAAAATACACAACCGACCCTAGACGCTACTATGATGTATCTTTGTAATACACGTCGCGGCGGGTTTAATTTACGAGACAAAATACTTTACGACGAACGACAACAACGATGACTCGTTCTCGCTGTTTTACCTTTTCTTAACACTCCCAAAACTAATATTTCTCAAATACATATTATCGTTTCGCGGCATTAAATTCGCGATATACTGGTATGAGAAACCCAAAGCCAAACCAAAACGACGACGACGACGCGACTCGACGCGTCTCCGATATTAAAAAAGTTTAATCCGGAAAGCGGTAATTGAATTATAAGTAAAAAACAGAAAAAAGTAAAACGTGTTGCGGTATAACTTCGATATTAAAATTACTGTACGCGAAAAATGGAAGACATTATTCGCTTAATGCGGCCGTACAATAGAAGAACCGAATTACCTTCTCTTTGCGTAGCTAACAAGAAAATTGCAACATTGCCATCGTTAATAAAGCTGAAACTTTTCCAATTATTTTGCCGGTGAAATTGCTCGCCTCAACGTTTAAAATTAAAAAACAAGCGGATTTCTTTTCATTTTTTCTACTTTTTTTGTTTCTTTTTTTACTCCTCTTCGCGCGTTATTATACCTATTTCGCTTAAAAAGGCTACTTATTCGTAATATTGGCGGCTCGAAATCGTCTTAAGTCTTTTGTTACACGAGTAACGAAGTTTCCTTTCGTCTTCGTAGTTTTCATCGAGAAGTACTCCTATGCATAAATGCAAAAAAAAAAAAAAGTTTGTTACTTGAAACATGGTATGCCGTTCGGTTTAAAAACCAGTAGAATAGAGTAATCCTAGTGATTCCTGACCCGAAAGGGATCCATTGGAGAGGGAAATTACAGCTTCCTTAAAATAAATCGAAAATGAACGAAATTTTCATGACAGCCCTCCTTCCACGAATAGTACCTTTGGGTTCAAATTAGCACAGCATTCTTCTCGAAATTAATTACATATCCTTTTTAAGTTCTGTTTTGGATCTTTTTGCTATCGCAAAGCTGATCCATGAGTTTGAAAATATTTACTTCCATTGTTTATGTAAATTTTAAGCGGAAGAGCGTGCTCAAAAGTAAATATAAGAGTTACAAAAAAAAAAAAATAATAATAATAAATAAATAAAAGCAAAATCAAATTTTACATTCTGTGTAAGTCATCTGATTTTAATTTCAAATCAATTTTTTACTAAAATAACGACGCCAAAAATTTTGAGCTTTTACTGCGGTGTGCTTAAGGACCCCGAAATGTACCAAACTCCGAAAAGAGATTGGTTTGGATCAGCTTTGCGATCGCAAAAAGATCCAATAAAAAACTCAAAAAGAACGTAATAAATTTCGAATGATTCTATTGTATCCTTTTTGGTTTTAATACTTTATAACTTGAAAAATAAGAATGATAGGGACCTGAAGGAGGGAACCATTTTGAAACAGCAAACTCAGGACTATATCCTTGGTGCATAATATTGGCGTGTTACTTCAAATTTTTTAAAAATATTTCGAAAAAAAAATGTTGAAAAATTTTTTTTACACGTTTTTTACATTCAACTCTCATTTATTCTTCTCCTAATCATCCCATCAGCTTTTTTCGGTAGTTTCAAAATTATTCAATAGTTCCAAAACTTGGAATAGAATATCTAATTTATCTTCAAGCTAATCAAAATTTGCAATTCTACCATTTAGGTAAGTTCTACTTTAGGCCTGCTGTCATATCTCGGATAAGAAAAGATCGGCGGAAAAAAGATCAGGGGAAGGCCAAAGCTCAAAAGTGGTATAAAGGTATCTTTAAAGAAGCCACAAGTAAAAACTATGATCAAAAAGAGAAACAGTAAAAGAAAATTACCAAAAAATAAATCGTTTTTCCAACTTCACCTCGATTTGTAAATTTCTAAGAAAAAAAGACTTTATAAAAAATTTTTTTTAAATGTTTTCCTAATAGTTATAACTTTTTACCTCTTTTGTGTTCGTAAATTTTTCAATACAAAAATCACCATATTTAACATTGATTAACAAAAATTTCTTAATTTTATTTCGCTTTCAACAACTTAATTGGCAGAAACAATCCTCATTCCTATTTTTGTGAAGTTATGGTTTAAGTTTTGACCGTTCCAAATTTTCCTCAGAATAACCTCTGCTTGCTCGTGCAAGAACGTTAATTGGCACTTTTGAAGGATCAAGTCCTAGGATTTTTTCTGGGCCAACTAATTTGTGAGCACAGTTTTGTCGTTTGAACAGAATAAACCAGAGGGTAGAATTCGTTAGTAGGAATTTGGTTAATGCGGTATGATGGGAAAGAGGGTTAGATACGCCTATGTAGAAAATAGGTGTTGTTCCATTAACAGAGATTGCAGGGGTAATAGTCATACCGTCGTGTGTCGGTTTTCAGTTTGATTATGACTTTGATCCCAGGTTTTGGCACCATTTTGTCGACTTTTTTATGAGAAAAAGGCACTCTATTACGATATTACACCCAACAGATTGATAATTAGAAACTTTCACATAAGAAATCGATTCTTCGATTTTTTTTTTCAATTTCAGAATGAATATTGACTTTTGGTGATCTACAGGTTTTTTGTTATTTGTTCATAACAAAACAATTAAAAATCACAAAAATCAGTAAATTTCTACTTCTGAAGAAAAAAATTCATCATCAATGGGCAATATAAATTCTTTAATTAATTTTTTTTGGCCATGTTTTTTTTTAGCGATTTTTCGGAGTGTTTAGCAGCAAAGAAAATCTCAACCTATGAATGACCAGGAAACATTTCGCAAGGCTACATTCATATTCAGTTAACTGATGTTTTTTTCATTAATTAGTATATCAAAATAAGTAAGTGAATAAAAAAACAATGCGAACATCGTATTTCTTCACTAAAAATTCCCAAATGGGAAAAAAATTCTTTCAATAAATTTTACCACAATCTATCAATAAACACTCGAATATATAATTAAACATCCCTAATCACGCAAACATTCCATTTTCCGTGCATTTTTTCATCTGTTGTCTAGCATTGCTCATCGTTCAAGGTAAACATGCTCATCGGCCAATGATCTTCTAACGTGATAAAAAAAATTCACCATTAGCTTGCAAGCCCACGCATCTAACCAGTTTTTCACATATTCTGGCAACTCAACATTCGTATATTGGTATATAACATGCACCAGAGTCCAGAATGTAGTACCGTTATCCTTTAAGCATTTTTTAAAACACGATCTTCGAATGCATCACTGAAGAACGCAAAAGCATCAGCCATCTTCGCCTACAAACGATGGCGACTCGACGCGACACTCTGTGGTCGTTGCATTTTTCAATATCGCCAAAAGGCATCCCCTCTTTTTCTCTGTCAATATTTGTACAATGACGATAAATACCCGATCGCCCAAGGGACCGTATAAAATGTGCTAAAACCTATAACCTCCTAGATTCACTTAACCATATACTGCACACATACTATTCTCTTGTATATATGGTATATAGCACCCATCTCCTTTTCTCCCGTTATTACGTAAAGACCATAGTATATGGTACCTACCTACGTAAGAAATACGTATATAAACCAACGCACCAATTTTCTCCCAAACATCATTTCATTTTTTTTTTATTTTTTTTTAGTCACCCTTTTCATGGGGCTAACGGTGCACGAGTAATACATATATTCATGGTATAAAAAAACAATTTATTTTGCCCTCTGATGCGAAAGTATATAAACTTATATAAAACGGTGACAATGTTTACGAGATTTGTTTGTTTTTTAATATGTTTGTTCGCACTTTTTTAAAATTTTGTTTCATTAAAAAAAATTAGAAAAAAAAGGCGAAGTAAATTAAATAAACTATCAAAAAAATTATCGATAAAAAACTCACAATTTTTCTGTTCAAATAAAAAGTGAAAAAACTGAACAAATAAATAATTCAGAGTCAAACTTCTCATCGCAAATACAGAAGATATATTATTGCAAGGCGATTAGTACACAGTTTCAAAAATTTATGCCAATTCTGCTGTCGTTTTCTCAAACATTAAACTTAATTTACATAGTAAAAATTTACAATTAAATTGATTAAAACAAACTCAAAGCAACTTTTCGGTCAAAAAAATTAATTTCCGCGCCAAAATCTCTCTCATTTTAACCCTATTCATAGTAAAATAAGTAACGCCAAGTGGATTTTCATAACCCTGCTCTACGTTAAATTATATACGGGCTACAGCGTAAAATTTAATTATACCAAATTTTAACTTTACTTTTAATCAAATTTTTCTTACGCAATATTTTTGAATACCACGCATTTGTCCTGAAAATATGCTTATAAAAAAGAAACGAATCTCAGACCTTGAATTTTTTTTCCACATCTTCTACGATGAAAATTCTTTGATAATTATTCTTTTCTGAAACTTCTGCACGATTGCCTTTTTTTTTTCTTATTCGTACTTGTTAAAATGTTGAAAAAAAAACTGCATAATTTATAACACGAGTTTTCTTTTCAATTTTTAAACTTTTTAAACAATTTTCAAAACAGCAACAAAAGACAAAAAAGAAAAAAGATTTTTACTTTTGTATACTTAACATAAAATAGTATATCGTCTTTTAGTCGACATTAGACTCGTTTTGTCCTCGTTGAAAAGAATCGTGTTTTAGTTGTTGAAAAAACACTTGTTAGCGCTACTCTTATTTTTCGATGTTCGATTAACAAGGCTAAATATAAAAATCGACGTTTGTTTCAAACAATGAACGTGTTTGAAACAAATATATTTTCGTGATAGTAATATTCAAGAAAATGGATGAATAATTCTCGAAAAAAACAATTTACTCGTTCGAAATACGAGTAATAATGCTAACTCGTATCCGCGGAAAATTTACACTTCCCAACGAACAGATAATTGAACAAGAGGGACAGAGACGAAGGCGAAATCACCGAGTCGACTTTTACCAAAGTGAAAAAACCAATGGGAATTTTATTACAAAAGGAAAAAAAGCCACAATCGTAATTTACAAAGCTTTCATGGAAATCGCATTAACTTTCTCGTATTTCGTTGAGAAAAATTATTACAACTTCTGACGAGCGTTTCTGGATATTTTTGATTAAAAACTAAAAATACTTACCGGTTAGTATAGGTTTATTTGTACGTTTTGAATTTACTTTTCTCTTCAAAGGTCGATTTTTTCATCTCATCTCTCTCGTGGGCAAGGAATGGGAGCTGTGTTTTGACCGATTTTTTTTTTTCAAACCCGATAAAAAATTGATGGTATCTAGGAGGGGCGTTGTGCAATTTTTCCAGATTTTTCAGACCCTAACTGTGGCTTTGAAATGGACTTTGAAAACTAGGGTAGACTCGTAGAGCCTCTTTTGTTACCGACATCGAAGGCATTTTCTCTTTTATTAGTATTTTACACTTCGTAGAATTTTTTCAAATTTTTTGAAAAAGTGGTCCTCTGTACAATCCACAAAACTAATGTTTTCCTGCGTTGAATTTCAATTTCTAACCAAATGAGACTGTTTTAGAACGCTACACAAAGGTCCAACTTCGAAAAAAATTTTAGAAAGGATAAAATGCTCTTAATAACACGAGAAAAATTTTTCTATAAGCTTTCCAAAGTTTTCAAAGTCTATTTCAAGGTCAATTTTTTGCAATTTTTACAAATTTTTGTCAATTTTATACCCAATTTTCATTGATTTTTTTTATATTTTTGGATGATTTTCATCTATTTTTCAACATTTTTTCGTAATTTTTGATCAATTTTCAGCATGTTTCAAGTGTATTTCTGTTAATTTTTCATCCAGTTTTCAATGATTTTCAACAATTTTTTTTGTTTATGCCCAACTTTTAATGATTTATAATGATTTTTTTCATATTGTAGCAGGTGGTCAATTTTCAATTATTGTTAATGATTTGTTTCAGGTCAATTTTCACATCTTTTTCAACACTTTTTCGTATTTTTTGATCAATTTTTTGCATTTTTCAATCATTTTTGTCAATTTTTTTCCCAATTTTCGATGACTTTTTCTATCATTGAGACTAATTTTTACATTATTCGCAATATTTTTTCGTGATTTTTGATTAATTTAAACACCATTCCTACGAATTTCTGTTACCCAATTCTCGATGATTTTCAACGATTTTTTTTTTAAACAGGAGAATATTTCGAAAAACTGGAAAACCATTTTTCTTACATGTTTTTTGCTGATACAATACTCGTTTTTATTTGAAATTTTTTTTCTCGTAACGTATCCCAGAATACCTAATTATAAACCACTTACTCAATTTTCTCTTCACAAGTAAAGCACACAGTTGAATACTGGAAATGCTATTTCATTTATTTACGAATTTGTTGTATGAAAAAATTAGAACATTATATTCTTTGGGTAATTCGGGACCCCTTTCACAAAGCGGCGCCCCATGCTACAGGACTCTACCTTATACGGGTAACACGCCCCTCCATCAGACTTTATACAGTAACTCTAATCTAAACTTGAAATTAGTTTTCAACTTTAAATATTACAATACAAAAAAAAAGAAAAAAAATCAAAAAACACGTTCATCGTCAAACTCTTTCAATCAACATTTTTTCTAGCACAATCTTTTCACAGAAAAAATTAAGTCGATTACGATAAAACACCTTGTAATATTACGCGATAACGAACTTATCCGAGGATTTGGAGAAAAAAAATCACTACATCTTCGACAATCGCTATCATCAATTTTATTTACTTTACGAGACTCGAGTCAACTTCGAATTTATAAATTTCCTTGCTCGAAATACTCTTCTATAGCCTTGGGAGCAATTTTTTTCTACCCTTTCGAACTATCGCATAACTTACCAAAGAAAACACAACACTGATAGGTTTCTCGACAGTATAAATTTACTCAAATTCATTTCAACGACGAAAAAAAAAAAATCAATTCGTGTTTTTTTCTCACGAGTAAATATCCTTGAACATGACTTTTTTTTTTTTTTTGAAATCTTCCATTAAATTGTTGCAATTTTTTTTCTCAATTTATAAAATAACTGGTAAAAATAATTTTTGAAATTCACGTTTAGTATGAAATGTTTCGCATGGAAAATGTATTTACAGAGAGGTTCTTTCCAGAAGTGCGATTTCTCCAGCAACCGTTTCGTTATCGTGAATCATGGGCCCTAAAAGGGGAGGGAGATTTTCAGTCTGTAAATCATTCAAAATGAACGTAGGGAAATCGCATTTTTAAACAGTGTTGGTATTTGTGATATAAAATATATAATTTCACCACCACCTCGACTCGTTAAAAGGCTTCAACCACTTGTAAAATTTCATATTTTGAATTTTGTAGCAAAAACCATTCGAGGTAAAATGATGTAATTTCCCCAATCTTCTCGCTCGTATAAAAGGTCCACTCCTTCTACTTGAGAGGATGGTCCGAAAAATTTTATATTCGAATTCGTTCAAAAGTCATCGTAAATGTTACTCACGATGTAAAAGCTCTCCACAGAAATTTTTGACTTCCGCCTGAGTTTGGCTGGAGGGAACGAAAAGGGGTTATCAACTACTAGAAAGTGAAAATCGCTTACTTGCCAGTTGTTGATAACTCAAAAAATTGCTGAAAATCAATAAAACGTCCAAAAAATATATATATTAATTTGCGGTACCCTTTTTACATTTAAAAATTTGTCATCCAATTCACCCCAGAAAATTATATCAACTCACATCAACTTTCGCAGTCATTAGAGATTCTCAATTATTAACAGATTTTTTTTTTTTACATTTGCTGTAGTTAATAGCCTGTGTCCTTTCTCAAACTGACATTTGGGGCTAAAAATATTTTTAGGGAAATCAATATTGATACTTAAATCAATGAAACACCGTTTTGAACACTTTTTGTATTATCAACTACTAGCAAGAAAAAAGCTATCAACTAATGGCAAGTAGCCTGATATTGTTTTGGAATTTTTTTCAGCAACAGGCGATTTAAGTGTGCGGGGGGAGGGGGGTTTAAAACCACAGGGGATAGATAGGGTATGCATTGGAGTATAATGTATAATTTTTTCAGAATTTTTTAATCATTACATGCGACGTAATTAACCCTTAAATGGTATACTGGGGTAAATTCCACTCTGGTGCACATCATAATGAATACCTTTTTACAGGCACATAATTAACAACTGAGGTAGGGGGCGCTTGATACCACACTATTCAAGGAATAACGCGTGGGGGGTATATTAATCCAACCTCATGAGGTAAAATATACTCCAATGTGAATTAAAAAATTTTTCTCTATTATTGTTTTGAAAAATGTTCTGTCACGAGTGTGAGTATGAGTACTATACTAGAACTGGCCAAAAGCAACAAAAATTCTTAAGTGAACATGGTGTCTATCTTGAAATTTGAAAGAGTTATGAATAGATGATTTAAAAAGAAATTTCTATTTTATTTTCTAAAAATTCTATTTCATCAAAAATTTGGTGGTACCAAAGGAAAGATCAAAAGATGATATTCAAAACTAGTTGTATACACTTTTTGCCTACCTTTCATTCTGAAAGAGCTGGGATAAAAATTCGATTTTATGAAAAATAAAATTTTTCAAAAAATATTAAATTGCGTTTAGTCCCTTCAAAATAAAAGGTAGTCAAAAAATGAATATGACTAGTTTTGCTCATAATTATGTAATCAAATTTTCCTCAAAAAAAAATTGTAAAAAAATAATTAAATTTTTTAAAATAAAATTTCACTTATTTAAGGTTTTTTAAATTTCAAGAATTTTTAGAATACCGTTTAAAAGGTTGGCAAAAATGTAAAAAAAAATCCCTGGCAAATTCCCTTAGTTGTACTTGAACAACGATGAACACAATAATACGTCATTAAATTCATTTTTCTTTCAACTATGCGAAAGCATGATAGGAAAAACATGTTACAAAAGTTACACCTTATTTGGAAATACCTAATAAAATATGTTCTGCGTTATGGCTCCTTTCGCTCGCATATGAGATAAGCACACATATTGTATTTGGTTCGGTATCAATGTATCTAATAATATCTATCTAATCATAAAACGACCACCAAACTATCTCGCTGGTCGAAAATAAAATAGTGCACGTTCTAACCATGTATCCAATTTCCATTCAAACAAATACCAACGTAGAAAAATTTCCGGCAACACCGTAAATTATAATCTACAACAAACATCTGCCTTCTCAGTGGCGAGAGCAAGTCTACCTGAAAGGTTACGAATACGACGAGAATACCAATACACACCGACGATACTCTCAACACCAGGTAAACTTCATAGAATTCTTTTGTCATCTTCGTTTGTAACAATATTCGTCCACTTTGTAGGTACATGTACATGTGCATGTGAATGTGACGTGTATTGAAATCGAATACACGCATACACATTTCACATTATTAATTCTAAATCTACCCCGGAGAAGAAATCGAATTCGAGAACGTCGCGAATCGCATCGTCCATCATTAAAATGGTATCTAATTAAAATATTTTAATCGGCTTTAAATCACCGGAAAGATTTCAATTGCGGTTTCGGCGGCGAAAATTTACGACTCGTGATTGCCCATAAGACCTTTTGTGTAAATAAATAAAACGCGATTATCGCTAAATATCGATTTGATTTTATTGCCTATTGGCTATTACTTACTATTGTAATTTACTGCAAACGAAAAAAAAAAACCCTCATCGACGATAAGGTTTAAAATTATTTTTATTTCCTTATCTTTCAACGATACTTTTACGCATAAAAACATCACCGCACAATGATATACTACATACGTATTTCGAGTGTGAAATAAATTTTCATTTCGATTAATTGTCGCGCGAGATCGAAATTCAAACGTGATTATCAATTTATCACATACCTTTATGGTGTCTAACGTGTCTATTCCTCGTACAGCATGGTTGTTCGAAGTAAGTCGCATAATAGCTATCGATATCTTCGGCTTCGGCTTTTATACCTTTTATAAAACCCAACAAATCGAATAAAAAGAAAAATAATCCGAATTTCACCAATGTCATAAATTTAATAGTAGCCATTTTTTACGTTAAGATTCACAACAAACGTAAGAAAAATATTACAAATGAAAGTAGGTAAACTAAACCGAAGACGACGTTCGGATTCAAAGACGCGACACGATCAGATAGGGTAATACAAAATATTTTTTGTAAATAATCATGTTTGTAAATGCATACATCATCAATGGTCGACGATACACTAAAAATTCATTGTAATATAATATACTTTACGTAAATAATATTTCGGTTTAAACGTACATTCGAGAACATAACCGACTCACAACGCGATTCAAACACAACTACTGAACTAACGGTTTATAATACAAAGCGTCTCTCCGTAATAACGTGCCTAGTTTGAAAAATCTCCATCTGAACATCGGACAACATCGGCCAACTTCGGAGCTACCGTCTCGTTACATTTAAACGTTCGGTATCCAACGTATTATTTCATCTATGAAGGGTAATAATACAAATTTTGCGGGTGTTTTTTCCGAGCACGACGATTTTGATGAGTGATTTTTCTTCTTGGAAATTATGAATGGGTATTGAAGTTTGAAAGGGAAGAAACAGGTACATCTGCCTGAATGCAAAAAGAGAGGTGACTCAGTTCCGCACATTTTCATTCATTCGTCGTTCGTCATTTTTCACACGCGAAGTAAATAATAAAATTATCTATTTTTCCATTCTTACCAACTGAAATGAAAGTACGTAGTTCCTATTCCTACTGTCAAGAGAGAAAACTTCGGTTTCTCAGACTCAGTGTTGCCACCATAATAACACTTAGGTGGAAATACTTCAATAGAGCATATCCATTGCTGTGCGGATAGAATTTTTCATCCTAAAAAATGGGATGCACAATGTGAACAAATATGTCCCCTCTACCCCACGACGTGGGACACATTCACACAGGCACACAGCTTTACATACATCTCATTTATAAGGAAGAAGAATACTACCAGCACAGTACATTCTACTCATTGTTCTTTTTTTTTAATATGGATATGTGTGAGGGCTAGGGGTCATTTTTTGAAAAATATAACGTTTTTGATTTTTGCATTTCATGTTAAAATGGTAACATGGATATGTCTTAAGGGTGAGACAGTTGGATAAAACTCACGACCAAAGATGAGTACGGCTGATTTTTGACTTTATGTTGAAATGTATCAGTTGAGTAATGTTTTTAATTTTTGAAAATAAAGTGTTTCATCGAAAACTCGATGGAACATGATCATGAATGATTTTTGGACTTAACGTAGAAATACTGACATGGATTTGTCTGTGGGAGGGGGGAGGGGGCGCAGTTTGATATGTCAAGTGCAAAAAGGAAAATGGTTGATTTTATAATTTCTAATTTGAACATATGGAATGAGTGTAAAGGGAGTAAGAATTTTGAATTGAATGATTATGAATGACTTTTTGCACTTTACATTAAAATTTTAACATGAATGTCCAATAAAAAAATAAAAAAACAAAAGAAAATGAAAAATTGGAAAAAATTAAACTAAAAAATAAAAAAAATAAACAAAATTAAAAAAACTAAATAATAAAAAAAAAGTTAAAACTTAAAGATTTATTCATTTAATAATGAAACGTTGTAGTAAGAAAAAATTTCCCATGAACTATCAGCATAACGTTTTCAGCGTTACATATCCATGATCTACAATTTTTCCCTGAAAGGGAAAAGTGCCTCATCTCCATAACAAATTCCTAAGGGTACTTGAGAAGCATAATTTTTTGAATTTTTTTGTTCAACGAGTTCTCTTTGTAATAGACCAAGAAGTACACCTACTCCATTTAGTACCGTCGCAAATTGTACTGAAATGAGAGTCCGCTCGATCGGAGTGTTGAAAATGACATGATGACATGCTTAATTTAGAGAGGAAAAGAGAAAAATTTAGTGAGGTGACATTTTCTAGACCCCTCCATTCACAGGAACCACCTCTTACTTCTTCATATACTCTCTACGTTAACTACAATCATGAGGGAAAAAAGTTTTTTATTAGAAGGGAGGGGGAGTTTGATGGTGGTGTAAATTTGAAGCTTTGGCTGCAGCGCGAGTGAAATTTCGAAAAAATGATATTTTTTAAGCCATAAAAAGAGAATTTTTCGGAGATGAGGTTTGAAATTTATGAAGTTTCAGTAAAAGAATGATAGGTTTTTGACGATTGGGGTATTAAATTCAGCATAAATGTAAAAAAAATATCAATTTTTTCACGCCTAAAAAGGGCAGAGCTATAGCCCCAGTAGCCCCCTTGAGTTCGCCACCCGTTCTAATCATAATATATATCAATTTTTTTTTAGCCTAAATTGTAGCCCAAACAGTATTAAACATTTTTTACGACTACAAAAATTTTGAAAAAGGGCCTCACAGAGCGTTAGTTTTCCAAAAAATGTCAAAAAAATCTTCAATTTTCCATTTTTTGAAACCTTTTGTTTGAAAGATGTGCAAAGTGACGAAATGAGCTAATTTCGGAAGGGTGCCATTTTCCTGAAACACCCTTCCACCGCATGCACCCCCACTCCCTTCTTAAGAATTTCATTTATGTGAACAAGCTAAGTGAGACCTACAGATTGAAAGATGTTCTCAGGAACCAAATGAGTGAATTTAGGCAGGGTGTCATTTACCAAAATCACCCGGGGTCCTAAAAGACCATTAGAACCATTTTTGAACATGTAAGATATCTATTTTCATTTTTTTCTCCATAAATTAAAATAATCTATCCTGCTCGATACTAATCAAAATAACCCCAATTCGGTTAACAATGTTGGTTTGGCGGAGTGGAGATGGCCTCGGATCAAAATTCAGTAATCTTCAAAGATGGATGAGGAAGTGCTGTGGAGCAAAAATCGCAAAAATTTTTCCTTTTCGAGCCAATCAATAGACAATCCAAAGTTGCATAACATATCTGAAAATCAGACACCTAGATTAATTAAAAAGAAAGATATAAGGGATTTTTCCGCTTTTTGACCATGACAAAGGGCTATTCCTCCCCTATCTCCCTTCTAAATTGAGCTGGGAAGTTGAAATTCGGTATCTACCTTAGACGTGCTATTTGAAAGTATCGACTTTTCAGACCCATTACACTCCCTCACAACCCTGGAAAAGTGTGCCCAAAGCCCCAATCCTATAAAAATTGTTTTTTTTTTCGAAAATTAATTTAGAAGTCAATTTTAAAAGATTAGAGTACATAAACGAGCTAAAACATCTTTGGTGAATCCCTCTTTTGAATATTATTTTAAAATTTCTCCCTCACTTGGCTATTCGCTCTGACTTCTTTTTTTTTTCCTTCTTAGAAAATTTTTTGATAAGTTCCTACCAGGCTGTGATTGTAGTAAAATATGGTAGCAACCCCTTACTTCTCTCCTAAATTTTAGCCCCTCCCCCACCTCCCAAAGTAAGGTTCTGGGTGCGCCTATGCTCAACATTACTTTATTTTGGATAAGGCAGTCGAAAGACCATCAACTGGCATACTAAAAAGACAAAACAAGTAAGTTTGCTTAGTTTGGA
Organism: Ferrisia virgata; assembly: GCA_900060175.1. NCBI lineage: Eukaryota > Metazoa > Arthropoda > Insecta > Hemiptera > Pseudococcidae > Ferrisia > Ferrisia virgata. Next base: position 18,789 of record FIZR01022453.1, read on the forward strand.
AGGTTTCAAAATTCATATTTTACAATAGGCCTAGTATTTTATTTGTACGAGTAATATTCAAAATCAAAGCTTCACAAACTTCAATACTAATTATTACGATTTAGATACGTTTACGATAGTTTCTCACTAGAAGAATAATGAAATCGATTTTAAAAGAAATTACAAATAAACCGTAATACAATATAAAGTACTTGGCACTTCGTGTAAAAAAGTACACTCTGGTACACGCCAATAAAACCATAGCTCCCTGTATCACTATACAGGACGAAAAATAAATTACGACACGATTAAGATGACCCACCTTCTTCCCCTAATCCCCCCTTCGATGCTTTTCAAAATAATCGAAAATCCATCTGCAAAAGGTCTTCATCCTTTCACAAAACATCCATCCGTTTTCCGCATTTTGAACATAAATGCACAAAGAGAGCTATAGTAATTAAAAAATTTATCCGACTTCATCCCTTCCGCGTCTTTTCTCGCATACGACACAATAACAACATTGGCGGCATCGTCGTCGTCGCGTTTACACACAAGGGCCACGGTTAATACGTAATTTGTCGCGATTCTATTCACACACAAGGTGATCGTCGTATTTTCTCTTTAAGCTTTCACCCTATTTCATGGGTTCGAACGAAAACTCTTTTTCTATACGAGATGTACCCACAAAATACAGCATCGTACTCTATACACGTGTAGTACGCAAAATGTGCATGCATATAAATCTTCGGCTATATCGTGCCATAAGATGTAGGTACCTTTACCTTCCAACGTATAATTAATCAATTTTGCATTCTTGTCGAAAATTTAATTAAGATAATACTCGGAGGGCGAAATTTGATCAACCTGTTGATTGAATTTACTTCTATCACGTCTAATAACCATAGCATCGGCCATTTCCTTCTTGTAGGATCATTTTTTCATCACCTCCTCCCCCCTCCCATCGTTTTCTACGAATTCCCTACGTTTGTATACTTAATTAACGAATTGTACGTTGCACCCCTGTTCACCTGCTGAATCTGCAGCTACCACCGACACACAAGTGTACCTGAAGTTTTCATTGCATTTCTGAAATTACAAGGTACATACAAGCAATAGATTTAGACCCAGGCAGACGTAATTCGAATATAGAAATTTTTATACATTCAATCACCTAAGAAAATATGTACTTATTTTACTTAATATCGACATCTTTAAAGAATAATTTTTCCTCATTCGAACGTATTCGTTGACTCGATATTATAAATCATTTTGAAATATTTTACAAGGTTCTTCGATCGAGTTACCTTTTAATCTCTAAAAAACATTTTAGCAATAGCAACGATAGGTACTTCTGTAAGTAATATTTTTTTCTTATCTGCTAAAACAAACACCCCCAAGAGAATTTCATTACTATCCACGTTATTTTTAGAACGTTTGGTTGGTTATAACGCGGTTGTCGCTTTGTTTACACACGATATTATTAGCCCCTTTCTTCATCGACGAAATAATATGATGATGATGATGATTAATTATACGGGTACCTGGTACCTGCGATGACAGAAATCGAACACTGTAACGTCACCAATACCTTCGACAATTATTCAAAAAATCCAATTAATTTTTCGCCTATTGGTACGAGTTATGTTAAAAGGTGAAAATGGATTTGAAATGTGTTCTAATCCATTTACAACATTTCATTCGAAAAAGGATTTTACGAATAAAACTCATAAGCATTATTTTATACGTACATTATAATGGATTGACTATCAATCCATTAGAAAATCTACCTTTACTCCTTCAATCCACTATTTGTATATACAGGATGTCCTATCTCCATATGAACCCCTTTCAACTAGTGATTACGTAAAACATAAAGAGTCCATGTATGTATATTTGCCTAACCTCTGGATCAAAGGGGCTGAGACGTGCTCGGAAGCAACATTTTTTCTTAATAGTTTTTCGGCATATTCAACTTTGTTTTTCAGAACAATCATTATGTACAGAACGTTGATGTTTAAACTAGAAAAAGGGATAATTTTGTGTAGAGAAATATGTAATGAGAAAAACGTGCTCCAAATCGAGCAATTTTCATATCGCTCCAATTCGGTCAATCGGCTCAGTTTGGCGGCGGATTAGATATATATGAGTGGGGATGACTTCGGGTCAAAGTTCAGTTATGCCTCAATTTGAGGGAGAGGATGCCGAGGAGTCAGAAACGCAAAAATTGTCCTTTTTCTAAACCAGTTGATAGAGAATCAAAAGTTGTATAACATATCCAAAAATCAACCTTTTAAGTCAATTAGGAGGGAAGATATAGGTTTTTTTTCTTTTTTTGATCTTAAGAAACGGCTATTTCTCCCCTATTTTCTCACCAAATTGAGTAAGGAACTTGAAATTTGGTATGTACATTTAGTTGGAGCTCTAGATATACTTTTTGGGGATTCCCACTTTTTAGCTCCATTGCACCTCTTCACAGCCCCAAAAAAGTGGGTTTTTGTTCGATTTTTCCCATTTTTCTCATATTTTGAGTTTGTTCCTCGCATAGCTACCCTTCTAAATTCAGCTAGGAACTTGAAATTAGGTAAGTACATTTAGTATGGGCCCTACATATGCCTGCCTTTTGGGATCTTCTACTTGTTAGACTCATTGCTCCATTTATAGCTTTAAAATGTAATTTTTTTGAGAAAAATTTAGGAGGACTCCACTCCAGCGTCCTTCCGGCACAAACCGCCACTGATCTACATATAAGATTAGTATCGTGTATCAACTTTATATTGTTCGTCATATTACAAGAACAATATAATGAATATAATATAAACTGGCTTAAACGTGCTGGTCGTATCAGTTTAAAGCATTTACTTCCATTCTTCTATTCTAATGCCTCCCTATGACAACAAAAGTTCAAAATTCAAAACTAATTGATCAGATAGAATCATTCATTATTTTTAGAAAATGTGTGAGTAAAATAACTGCTGATACTTTTACGAGCTAAAAACTACTTTTTCAAGGTTGTGAAAGAGTGGAATAAGGCTATAAAGTTGAAACCTCCAAAAAGCACACCCAAAGCAGCTGCTATATCTATATGCCAAATTTCAGCTCCTTAGCTCAACGAGGGGAGGAGTTATACAGGAAATCCTTTTTTTCAACGTCTAAAATGGAATCTTTTCTTCCTTACCTTCACTTCTAGTTGTATTGCTCCAGGAGACTTAATTTTTTATGGTAGACAACTTTTGATTCTGTATCGATTGGTTCAAAATCGAACAATTTTCGCGTTTTTTACTACACAGCAACTCCTGCCTTTAAAATTGAGCATAACTAAATATTAACCCAAGGTCACCCTAATTCACATATATCGAATCCACCTCCGATCTAAGTCCACTGGCAAAATTTCAGTGATATTGGTTAATATCGGGTCGAATACATGATTCTGCTCTTTGTGGGGGGGGGGCACAATGATTTAGATGAAAATTTAACACCTCAAAAATCAGAGGTTTGAAAGAAATATTCTGAAGTAAGTGTACAGGGGTTATCGGGGGGGGGGGGCGATTTTATTTATGACATTGGTACGACTGGGAACTGAAATGCGAGGTGAGAGGAGGTGGGGCTAATGCTCGAAATTTTGAAAATTTTTCATGTGGGGTATCAAAATATAGGTTTTTAAGTCCTCTATTTTCAAATTTTACATAACATTGAGCATGAAACGAATTTGACCCACGAATTTTGAAGTGTGAGGAGCGGGAAGGGGGAGGTGTCAAAATTTCAAACTTTCACATAGAGTATCAAATTGTAGATTTTAAATTGTCTGGCTTTAAATTTGATATAATTTTGACGTACAACCAATTTGAGCTTTACAGGGGGAGGAGGGGGAGCTTAACTGAAAATTCACAAAAACTGCATGCGGCGAGTAAAAATGTGGGTTTTAAGACCGTCCATTTTCAAGTTTAATAAATTTTTACCGGGTAACCAAATTGAGCTTCAAACTGGGTAGGAGGATGTTGAATTCCGGAATTCACACAATTCTTGGTGGTGTATCACTTTTGAGTACATTAAAATTATTTTTCCAAGAGAGTTGCAGGCCATGAAACGTAATATTGCCACTTGCAAATGCTAAAAATTAGAACGCGTAATGTCGGAATACATTGTCACATTTTTTATTTCATTTATACGATGTCAGTTTTTTGACATTTGGGGTGCTAAAATTTCATCTGAACCACTGCGGGGCGGATCAAGCATAAAATAAAAATAATAAATATCTGACATGCTCAAAAATTATCTTAATTGTCGTCCAAAACGTTAATACGGATTTTACTGATATTCTACCCGTCATCCAGCACGTTATAAATGTATGGTCTATAATAGCCTGATTTTGTTCCACAACATGGCATGATAAAATTAGGCTAAAAAATACGTTTACATATTGCATCAGAAGCGTATACCTAGACTTACCTAATCGTCAGCAGAAACCAAAGCGAAACGAAAAAGTTGACTGAAAACAAGGGTATAAGGTACGATTTTAAAAATCAGGGTAATATAAAAAAGGCCACAGTCGTGTTTGCGGTTCTCCGTATTCAAATAAAATTGTCATCTGGCGTGAACATCGTAGTAAGTGGTAGCGAAAATAAGAGATTTCAAAACAAAAAAAAAAAAAAAGTCTGAAACGGAGAGACAAAAAAGGTATCTAACTCTCTTAATCCTCGGCATACGCAATTTTATACGGCAATTACGATTTTACGCGCCACTAACTAGGAGCAAAAAAAAAAGCATTTGGCGAGATTAAAAACAACCTAATGGTTAATTGTAATACATTTGACGATGCAAGGCAGAGAGAGAGAGAGAGAGAGGGAGAAGAAAAGAATTACAGGTTCGAATGGTACTGAAATTATGCTCAACTCTACCACTTCGGTGCGTCAAACTACAGCTACCAGCTTACTCAGGCACGATGAGAATCGGTTATATACCATTAACAAGAGAGACAATACGACTCTAGGTACACCTGTAAATAGGAAATACTCGTTTACGAAAAACGACAGTATAGATAGAGAGGTACACACGTACATAACGACAAACCGACATGGTGGAGAGGTTCCCGAGGGAGGAAAAAGAGAGCAGAGCTTTCTATACCTACAAGCTTAACTAATCTACATAAGTACCGAACAGCGAGCAGCAGTCGCAATAATTTACTTAACTCATTTAACATACAAATGAAGGCGAAGATTTACATGCGATTGTAGCTTTTCCTTTCGGTATTAGATTTTGAAACAACAGGGTTCAAACCACGCCCATTTACCGTTAATTCAATTATTATAAACTTTATCGCGCTAATAATTTCTTGAAATGTCTTTTGCGTTGGTAATTAAAACGCCCAACTTGATGATTTTCAACGCGTTGTAATTTTGTCTCTTAATTCTTGCAGGGCAGAGCAGGGCAGGGCACGGCGACGTGACGACGAGGCGAGGCGAGGCAAAACGAGAGACGATACTTGCGGTAAGTTTTAACTGTCAATCTACACCGTATATATACTGTATAAGAAGATAGCCGGAGGTGAGGACGCGGTATTCCCCTTCATCTGCCAAAATTACGCCAAGAAGCTATGAAGAGCGTGTTTTAAAATGCCAATGCCACCCAGCCACTGCACTGCGTAAGCGAGACAAGCGAATAAGTACGAAGCAAGGTTAGAGGGAGGCTGTATAATACGTGTGGTACTACGCTTTTGTTAATTAATTAAAATAGCTCGAAGTTTTCGAAATGTTCGATGACTTTGAATAGTGCACGAGAGATGCTTCGCTGAATTCGTAACTATATGTACACGTTGAGATTTTACTCAATAGGCGTTATGGACCAAATGAAATTAGATAGGGACAGATTGGTGATGTAATATTGCCCATTTTTTTTGGTGGTAGTAGTAGTCGTCTTTTGAGAAGTTATTCGCCGGGAAGGGGGTTTTTCAATGAATAAAGAAGATTCGATGGAATGTAAGTCAATAAAAAAAGAATATTGAAAGTTTTCGCATATTAAATTGATTGTAAACATTTCAAAATATTTAAAACTAAGGCTCAAGTCATGAACGAAGTCGGATAATCAATTCTAAACAGATTCCATGAATCGTGTAAATTAAAAAACAACTCACTTATTCAGGGACTTCATTGTTCATTCTAAAATAGAAATAGGTAGCTGGGTACTCACCTAAAACAAACAAAAAGACACAAATCAAATTATAAATAAAATTTAGCTCATAGATCAATAATTTACAAGTGTTAAACAAATTTACGTGAATCTTTTATAGTAAATTAGGCAGAAAATTCTACATACATAAATGAAAAATATCAACTTCCAAATCAATCCATAAATTCAAAATAATTCGACAGGGTGTCTACTGTCGAGTTTATTTACTGGTTGCTTCAAATTGAATTAAAAAATCATATACAGTATCTTGAACTGAATATGCATTATGAATCGAGAATTGATGTGCTAACGCCACCCACAGTGGATCTTCCTCCTTTATTCGACCACATACAAATAATAGATTCACTTGCTTTTTGGACTTGTCTTTCTCTATGTAAAATGATGGCGAAAAGAATCACTGAAAATGACGTTCAAACTCTTTCAATATGGGTTAAAAAAAAAAAAAACAAATCACAGACTTTTTCGAAAAAAAAAATAATCATAATGTCAATGTTCAGGAATTACGCGATTTTATACTTTTAAAGTGCAAAGCAGGACCTTTCGATCTTAGCTATTTACGAAAACTGAAGGCGATGTAAAAAAAATTTTAGGCATTTTTCCCTTTCGAGGGAAAATTTTAGATCATGGATATGCAACGCTTTGAACAATTAACGACACGCATTAAATTATCCTAATTTTTTTTCAAGAGTTAATCTGTACCCCGCGGATTTTGCTTTAAACAGCGATCACCTAAGTAAGGAGAATATTTTAACCTGTTAATAAGTGTCAAAGTCTCCAATTTTTTTTTTATTTTTCAAATTTTTTATTTTTTTAATTGGACATTTGTGTCAACATTTTAACATTAAGAGCAAAAGTCATCAATTTTTTAATTTTTCTATTTTTATAAATAAAATTTCAACATCAAGTGCAAAACTCAATCATAATCATCTTTCATCGCGAGTTTTTGTTCAAAAACTTCAAAAATCAAAAATCAAAACTGTTTTATTTTTTAATTTTTTTAATTGGGCATCCATGTCAACATTTCAACGTTAAGAGCAAAAGTCATCAAATTTTTTATTTTAAAAATTTTTTTTAAATAACATTTTATTTTACAAATTTTTTAATTTTTTTATTGTTTGATTTTTTCAATTCTTTAATTTTTTAAATTAAATATCCATGTTGATACTTCAACATTAAGTAAAAAAGTCTTCAATGTTTTTTATTTTTCAAATTTTTTCAATTTTTTTTGTTTTTTCAAGTAACATTTTATCTTTTAATTTTTTTTTTTTTTACTTTTTAATCTTGTCAATTGAATATTCGTGTCAAAATTTCAACATTAATTGCAAAACTTATTAATTTTTTAAATTTTTTTCAATAACATTTCAACATTTAAGTACAAAACTCAATCATAATCATATCTCATAGCAAGTTTTCAATCAAAAACTTCAAGAATCTAAAACAAAAATTTTTTAAATCAAGAACGTCGCATGAAAAAACGTTACACTTTTCAAAAAATGACCTCCCCCCCCCCCGACATATCCGAGTTAAAAGTTGCGAAATAACGTAAAATAAATAAAGTGAAAATTCCTCCCTTCCTCCTTTTCTCCATCCCCCTAATTTGAAATTTTTTAATTTATACAAAACTAATACGAATTAAATTTTTTTGAATTTTAAGCCTGATTTCCCATATCATATTGAAACCAGGCTATCCGCCTATGGTAAATGAGGGAGGGAAATATCAACAAAATCCGTTCTAGGATCCTAGAAGACCATTGCGACCATTTTTGACCATGTCAAATATGTATTTTTATTTTTTTATTCGAAGGTTAAAATCATTTACTGTGTTCGATACAGATCAAAATTGTTCCAATTCGGCTAATAAGCTAAGGGGGGACGACCTTGGCTCAAAATTCAGTTAAGTGCAAATTTAAGGGAGGGGGGCTGAGTGACCGAACCACAAAAATTATTCCTTTTTGAGCCAATAGATAGAAAGTAGAAAGTTATATTATATGCCCACAAATTAGTCTTCGAGGTCAATTAGGAGGGGAAATAACGGAAGTTTCCCCTTTGCGACCATGAGAAAAGACTCTTCTTTTCCTGTTTCTCCTCCAAATTGAACTAGGAAGTTGAAATTTGATATGTAGACATACATGGTAAGGAGGTTTCAACTCTTCAGACTCATGGCACCCCATAAAAACCTCGAAATTGTAGTTTTTTGGTCGGTTTTTCCTATTTATTGAGTTTGTTACTCGCATAACTCTCCCCTAAATTGAAGTAAAAAGTTATTTAAATTTGGTATATAGATTTAGTATAGGTTCCAGATGTGCATTTTGTGAGATTCAACTCATCACCCTCATTGCACCCTCTCACAACTGCGGAAAAGTTATTTTTTTTTTTTAGGTTTGTCTTATATTTTGAGTTTGTTCTTCGCATATATTTTTCCTAAATTGGACTAGGAACTAGAAAATTTTTATTTGGTATCTTGATTGAGTATAGGTCCTAGATGTACCTTTTGGTGGTGTCCATTGTTTAGCCCCATTGCACTCCCTCAACCTTCATCACTGATTAAATAGACCGCATTCAATCAAAAAGAATTTTTACGATTTATTTTTTTTTGGCTTTTCAATGGTTTTAAAATCATGTTTAAAAAAAAAAGGAAAAAATCGCTCAAAATGCCACCTTACTGTCCAAAAGATGAAAAAAATGAAGAAAAAAACTTCAAAAACACATAAAAAAACTATTACAAAACCGCTAATTTTACACCTTCGAAGTGTAAAAAGACAAAGAAAAAACAGTCAAAATGTTATTTTACAGCTCAAAAAACGTACAAAATGAACAAAATTTTCAAAAAATGTGCAAAATGACGGAAAAATTGTTCAAAAATGTTATTCGACAGCTCAAAAAACCTAAATAACCGAAAACTTTTTTTTTAAATACCATTTTGCAGCTCAAAAAATGTAAAAAAAAATGAAAACGTCTTCAAAAAGCGTGAATTATTTTTCGTGAATAACATCTGAAAAAGTTATTATGAACTCTCCAAAAAAAAAAAAACTTTAATTTTATTGTATCCTTTTTGGTTTTAATATTTTATAACTTGAAAAATAAGAGTGATACGTACTTGAATGAAAGAACCATTTTGAAAGAGCAAATTCAGGGCTGTACTTTTAATGCATAATATTGGCATGTTAATTCGAACTTTTTTGACATATTTCGAAAAAAACAATGTTTACAAGACTTTTTTACTCGTTTTTTTTTACATTTAACTCTGATTTATTCTTCTCCTAATCATCCAATCATCATTTTCTTGGTCTCAAATTATTCGCCAGACTTTCCTTCACAAATTAGGACCAACGGGGAAAAATTTACTCTTTTCGTTCAAAAGTTACAATGAAGATTCCAGAGAACCTCGTTGCAAAATTGATTACCAAAAATGAAAAATTTAATTTTCCATACAGCAGCAATGAATCTCCACATAGGTAGGCAACCATCATAACGCACATGTACAAGGTCTAGTGTACCACCCCCGAAACACCCTGTATATTCGTTTCTTTATAGCGTAATCGTTTTGCTTCTCTCGTTTACCTTGAAAATTGACAATTTAAATATCTCAACCCCTTTGATTTTTTGAGTATGCTAACCATTATACATGTAAGTCCCAGGAGTTGACCTATCACTGCAATAATGGTAGCGAGGTTAATGTGGAACACCGGGTGCATATGTATATTTTGTTAAGAAATCGGTGTCGATTCGTTGAATACTCATTTTTCTTGCCATTATTATCCCTACAACTAACCAATACATATATATTCGTAATCGTTGTTATTTTCCTCTCCGCGATACTTGATAGCTCTTTAATAGCAATAGAAAATATGTACGCTGGTATAAGGGCGAGAATAAAGTCGTCGTACGAGAAGAATACTTTCAGCCGAGTAAATATCAATACCTGGCGATAATTTCGTTTGGTTGCGAATTCACGCGACGATGTGCATTGAAGCAAGAATTGATTCGCTCGTGTTTCGAAACGAAAAGGATCACGTGTTAAAAATATTTATTAGTCGATAAACGTAAGTAAGTAAGTAGGTATACCAGAGAAGGCATATACAAGACGTATACAGAACCCAGGCAGAAAATGCAATTGAGAAGACACAAGAATGATAGTTGCTGCGTATTATATAGTTATGTAAGTAGCTACCAGCTAAGTTACGAATAAGGTGCCAGTTGTGTATGTATTCTCGGCATAAAACACTTGGAAAAAGAAAGCTACCTACGTAGCTAGGTATACGTGTTATACAGCCAGATAAAAGGTGAAATGTATTGGAAATAGTAAAACGTTCCGTTCGGAGTCTTTCTAAAATACACATACACATATACCAAATCTTATAATAAATGCTAATAAATGCTCCATCTCTATCACTCAGCAACGATACAATACGTCCTCACTACTGCGTTCACTTAACGAAATGATAATGTAAAAAGATCTCGAGCTTGGGTGACTTTTGAAAATAATTGTCGTACCCCAGCATACGAAAGCAACGTGTTACAGAGAATAATTCTATAGCAGAAGATCTATACCAAAAGATACGTACCTCTAGGATCGTACTACTTGTAAACGAAAAACGAATACGAACTGTGTAATTTTTACCCTCGATTTAACCCTGTCAACAGAGAGCCAAGACACATTAGAGAGAATTTTTTCTGCGGTCTCTCTTTTCCGTCTCGTATATAGTATACATACCTCGAGGTAGTTTCTGCTTTACTGGTACACATCGCATCGTAGTTGAATAATATATTAAAAGGTCGACGAATATTACGCGTGATTAGCCGAATTTAAACATATTTACTCTACACGATTACGATGGCTGGCGCTTTAGCAGAAACTAGCAACGTTTAACACCCTATAACTCGCATGACGTGTTGCTTTTCACTCGTTTTCATGTTTTGTCTCTCTCTCATAATAACGTATAAATGTATGTAGTTTTACAAGCCGTGTAATTAGGAATACGGTATCTGTAGTGTAATTAGTGCCGGAGAAATGTGAAAAGGTCGAGAATTTCGTACAAATGCGTATTTAATAATAGTTCGTCGAGAGAGTTTTGGACGACGACGAGGACAACGAGGACGACGACAACAACAGCACCTCTTTCTCTTTAACTCGAAAAGTGATTACTCAAAATGATTTTCGCTAATAAGGTGTACTTACTGCACCGATGATGGTAGAACATATGCAAAGAATTCGACCATTAAAGGAATTTTTAATAATAATTTTCCAACAACGCAATGCAACGCAATGCATCCAACATTTCATTCAGATCTTATACACTTTTCCTTTGAACATGGCGAGCAATTTTTTCCGTTCTCGTTTTTAATACTCGTACACTACACACACACACACACGCACACACACATGTCGAATGATCGGGACCGCTCTACAGCACAACAGATTATAATCGGTATCAGCTTTTTGGAATATTTACATAATAATAGTAATTTTACGCCGCGTACTGGTATACGCGAGTGAATAAATTAGAGCTTCGGGCGTCCTTTTATCGGCATGTTGGATTTTGTAGGTTGCCGAAAAATGGAAGAAAAAAAAATAGTACAACGTACAGATTTAGGTTAAGATTTTCGTTGAAAATTGTATAGTTTATTTTTTGAAGCTCGCTTAATAGGACTTTATTAATGTTTGACGTCGCGATGATGAATGAAGCGACGAACGGAGGTAAATGGCGAAATCCTATTAATCTTCGCGGATCTCGCTAGCATCTTACGTATATAAGCTTCAGCGAAGTACGTTCGGCGTATTCTGCTCGTCAGAACTATATACTACCTTTGCTTCAGCTAAACTCATAGTAAATATTAAAAGGCAACCGCAAGAAAATGCTAAAGACTAAGCACATACTTGCTATGTCTAAAAAAAAAAAAAACAACATCATAATGCGTTGCTTTTTGAGCGTGATTTTCCTCAAGTGAAGAAGATGTGCGAATTTTCCATTCTTGTATTTATAGGGGAAAAAATTGAAATATTAAAATTACGCGGATTGAAAAAAAGCATCACTCCTAATCACTGGTAGAGATGAAAAGTGATTTTAAAATGCATGATTCTGACTATCAAAAGTCAAATACACCACAACTTGCATTCTAGCTTCACTAACACTGCTCGCAATAGGAAAAATCGACCAAAAAATTACATTTTCGGATCTGTGAACAGGTGCAATGGATCTGAAAAGTCGAAACCACTAAAAGGCACATCTATGACCTTTACCAAGTATACATATCAAATTTCAATTTTCTACCTCAATATGGAGGGATTTTTGAATACGTTATACAATTCCGAGCTTTCTATTAATTGGCTGAAAAAGAAATAATTTTTGAGATTTTGACCCCTTAACACCCCCCTCCCCGATTTGGATATGACTGAATTTTGGTCCAAGCTCAACTCCAATCTAGAATATCAAATCCGCCACCAATCTAAGCCTATTTTCCAAATTAAATCGATTTTGGTTGAGATCGAACTGAGCAAATGATTTTCAATTTCGATGAAGGGGAAAGAAGAAAAGGATGAATGAAAACAAGTATCTGACACGGCCAAAAATGGTTGTAATAGTCTTCTAGGGCCTTAAAACGGATTCTGTTGGTAAACCCCCCCCCCCCCATGCTAGATGGACCGTAATAGCCTCGTATAGAAAATCGGGCTAAAAATATGCGCTTTCGGATGCTTTTTCATCAATAGCAGATAAATATTAGAATGAATATCTGAAACGCAGAAAAATCACATCTGGGACTTGTACTAAACCTACATGATAAATTTCAACCTCCTAGCTAAATTAAGAGGGAATATATGGGTGGAGCAAACTTGAAAAATAAGAAAAATCAGCCAAAAACCACCTTTTTGGTGCTATAAGGGAATGCAATAGGGTTGAAAAGTTGAAACCCCAAAACGTACATCTAGAAACTTTTTCAAATACACATGCCAAATTTCAACCAACCAAACCCAATTTGGAGGGGAGACATGCGTAGGACAAATTCAAAATTTTAGAATACCTTATCAAAAGATCACTTTTTGGGGGCTGTGAAGGAGTGCAATAAGGCTGAAAAGTTGAAACCCTCAAAAGACACATCTAGGACCTATACTAGATCTACATACCAAATTTTAACTCCCCAGCTTAATTTGGAGAGGAATTATACCAGGTGACGAGAAGTTCTAATGAACAAGTCAAAATATAATACTACAGAACTGACGAATTGAAAAAATACTGATGTAATTTTACCGATTTCAAAATTTTGAAGAACATGATGATAGGTAAATATGTGTACAGGGTGTTCCGCATTAACCTCGCCATCCTTATACCAGTGACAGCTCAACTCATGGGACTTACATGTAAAATGGTTAGCATACCCAAAAACCTGAAGGGGCTGAGATATGCCATATCTAAAATTAGTCGTCCGAAAAACCACATGTTTAGGGCTGTAAGGGCTAGCAATGAGTCTGAAGAGTAGAAATCCCGAAAAGACACATCCAAGATCCCTACTAAATGTACATGCCAAATTTTAACCCCCGTAGCTCAATTCGGAGGGAAAATATGCGAGGAACAGTAATTTTTCAAGGTCGAAAAGGGGAAATTTCGTCCCCATATTTCGCCTCCTAATACACCTGGAAGGCTGATTTTTGGATATGTTACACAATTTTTTTAATTCGCCATCGATCGGTTTAAGAACGTAAAATTTTTTCCACTTTAGCCCCTCAGTACCTTCTCTCCTAAAGTTGGGGATAACTGAAGTCTAACGTAAGGTCATCCCCGCTCAAACACATCAATCTTGATAATTTTGAGGATTGAAATGCAGTTAATTTTTTATCTAAGCGAGATAGAGAGATGAGGTTTGCGGCTTTAAAAAGAGCAAGGGTCAACTGATGACGACATTTCAACTCAAAATCATAAAATCAATTCAAGGCAGGATCCACTGTTGACGGGTCAACTTCAAACATCTCTGGTTTTCCTCAGCATTTCAACTTAAAATCATAAAATCAATCCTTCATAAAGTCCATCCACTAATATCATGTAATGATGACGGTTAATTGTTGACGATTTTTCCAGAATGCGCTATTAAACATCTTTCGATGTTATTACAATTTTATTTATCAATTTTGTGGCTAGAACTTTGAGCCTGCAGCCCAAATTGACGTTAAATGTTCCGACAGTGCTGCCAATTCATAAGAAAATCACATGTTTTTATTTGTCGAAGATAAACGATTTTTCAAAGTAATTTTACAAAAATAGCTTGAGATATTTTACTTTTTCACTACTTTCACTGCCTGTTAGATACCCTGACCATATTTTTTGAAGTCATTTCGCAACTACTGTGACCCTGCTGTTTACAGATTTCAATAAGAAGCAAAATTCGGCCCACCCTAACATTTACCTCCTCCTCCTGCCCCCTCCCTCCAACAACAATTTAATGTCACACAGCATTCGAAGATTGGATAATAAATCAACTTCTAAGAAGTAGCCAGTTGCATGCTGTTTAGTGAAAATACTCTGCGCATGTTGAGGCAAGCTTAAGCTCGCACGTCGGAACGAATATCGTGTTCATACTCTTCGAGGTCTATTCGTGAAATTTTTTTAACGATTTTGAAATACAGCTTATCATATTTTATAACCGCTGCGCAAAGTATTCATTACTCTAGACGTGGTCGACGAGGATGGCGTGTGCGTTTTGAGTTTTCCATACCTCCTAGCTACGTACATTACATCTAAGACAAAAATATCGTAAAAAAGTTTTACTCGTTTAAAAAAGCTTAACGGTTTTATTTTCACATCTTTAAAAGTATACTTTTGCACTATGTAACGACCTGCGAGGTTTTAAAACATAACGAGATTCAATATTTTATAAAAATTTACGCATCGTAAATTATACCCGAAGAAGAAGCGTGTAGCTTTTTTCGACTTTGGACCAGAAGCAAGGGACGCTTATACGAAAAATGCATTCGTCTAGCTGTTTTGAACCTTTCAAAAGTATAATGCACGCTTTAGCTTTAGTGTAAGTATATCGTAAAGTTGTTGTATTGTTTAACAACAAGATACACTTAAAAATAGTCATTTTAATATTCGCAGTATTACTCGAAGATTGCAAATTATCGACGACAATGACTCGTCTGTCAATATGAAAGAGGGTAAAAACGTTTATATTTGTGTTTTAATAGATTAGAAACTTAGGCACCTATCTATATAAGTAAGCATACAACATGATGACGCACCTCTCTCTTTCCATTCGTCGGTATAAAGAGAACACGACGCAGTCGACGTATAAGACATAAAGGGTAAAGTTAAAAAAAAAAAAGTTTGAAAAAAAAAACTAAGAAACAACCAACACAAACAAACACAAGAGTATACGACCTCCCGCGGTTACTGCGAAGTTAGCATCTGTACCTGACACAGACAAGACTTTTGGGCAAGATTAATAGCGTCGTAACTGATGCCAGTTGGGAGGTACCTAGTTTTTGGTACCGTGTCGCAATGAGCTTTCGGTAATTAGTGAGCTTTTTCAGTTCTGCGTATATTAAACTTATATACCTTACATAAGTGTACATGTATAAGTGTACCAGCAGCAATATACGTAAACGTACACGAGGTTTAAAAATTTATTATTCCATATGATGTACAATGTACACGTAGGTAGCTATACTAGCTACCAGCTACAATATATACCATAATATTGTTGTTGTTGTTGTTGTTGCTAGCGTAAAATTAGCTTCGCTCGCTAAAAACCTGGTCGTGATTTGTGTTTATTAAAAAGCCAAACGTTCGTAGGGATTGTTTTGTTTTATGAATTTACGAGGGCTTTTTTGCATTGCATTACTCTACTGTGCTCTGCTAGATTCAGCCAAGTAATCGTTGTTGGCAGTTTCAAGGAACCCGGTGTAAATGAATAGTATTTGCGAGTCTGAGAACAGCACATCGGGAGCTAGGTACTATACATATAAGTAGCCGAGATCAAATTATGGTACATTCTGAAGGAATAACATTATGAATTTTACAAAAACACCCATTACACTTTTGCTTTCATACTCGTCAATTTTGAGGTTATATTGTTGTGAAACTGGTTCTTGGATTTCAACTCTATTATATCTGCTCTAACAGGATGTAGCTGAGTTGGAAGATCTAAAGACAAATACTGACTCCCCAAGAGCGAAACTGATAAAAAATGCTGCTCAAAAAAATATATTTAATAAAATTTGGTACTCGAAATATTTCAAATCAGGTGACGAGAAGTTCTAATGAACAAGTCAAAATATAATACTACAGAACTGACGAATTGAAAAAATACTGATGTAATTTTACCTGTTTCAAAATTTTGAAGTACATGGTTATTGGAAAATATGTGTACAGGGTGTTCCACATTAACCTCGCCATCCTTATACCAGTGACAGGTCAACTCATGGGACTTACGTGTTAAATGGTTAGCATACCCAAAAACCTAAAGGGGCTGAGATATGCCATATCTAAAATTTCCTTTTCACCAAAACCTGCCATTTACTTTGAAAATTTACGGGAAAAAATGTTTAATGATAAAAATTTGCTGTTTGCTTTAAAACAAACTGAACAACTTGAGCAGAAACTCAGAAAGTTACTTCCCAATGGAGAAAAAATGAACTGAATGTGGAAAAATACAGGGTGTTTCAGTGTGGAAGTCAGGGATTTCAATCAGTCATTATGCAACACATACCGAGTCTATGTACGAATGTTTGCCCAGACTCTCAGTTGCAAGGGATCAATCTACTCCAATTCGAAAAATGTTTTCCCTCAATTTTGTAAAGTTTTTCTAGTGGATGCAGCTCGAGAACAAAAATAGAAAAAGATTTGGAATTTATTACAGCGAAGAGATAATTTTATCATGATTACCACGATGTAGTTGGTTTTTGTAAATAACAGCTCAGGGAAGCACACAGTTGATAGAATAATGCGAAAAACGTGCACCAAAACTTTTAATTTCTATCATTATTCAAAAATATGATTCACACGATAAATCAATTAAATTAATGTTATTGGAAGAGCAAAGTTTACCTTTTTTCAAAGCTGCAAACCTCATCTCTCTATCTTACTAGGATGAAAAATTATGAGCATTTGAATTCTCAGAAATAAAAAAAAATTGAGTTTTCTCATAATCTTATTTCTCTTTTTTATGATTTAAATGCTAATAATATTTTTATCTAAATGAGATAGAGAGAGATGAGGTTTGTGGCATTGAAAAGAACAAACTTTTTTCTTCAATAACATCAATTTAATTGATTTATCACGAGATTCACATTTTTCAATAATTCAACAAACGTTTTAAAAATTGAAAGTTTTGGTGCACGTTTTCCTCACTATTTTATGAGCTGATTGCTTCTCTGTTTGGCCATTAAAAAAACTCACTACCCCATGATAATCTAGATAAAATTCTCTTTTCTTTTAAATAAATTCCAAATCTATACCCATTTTTGTTCTCGAGCTGTACTCGTTTGAAAAACTTGTACGAAATCGGTAACAAATTTTTCTGAGTCAGAGTAGATCAACCCCTGCAGCTCAGAGTCTGGGTTAACATACATACATAGACTCGGTATGTGTTGCGTAGTCACTGGCTGAAATCTGTTACTTCTATCTTAAAACACCCTGTAAAAAATCACGGTTTTGCAAGAAAGAAATTGACACAATTCGAAATTTTACATTTTTGTTTTCATTGGAAAGTAACTTTCAGGATTTCCGCTCAACCCATTGAGTGGGAAGAATACTGTTACTCATTTTAAAGATTTTTAGTTGGTAACTCATAATAGCTTTTTCAGAAGTTATCAATGAAGAACTGAAAAAATTGAAAATTATCAACTAAATTTTTTTTATACTTATTCATGTTGTTACTGTTTGCAAACTGCTTCATCTCCATTCTTGATAAATTTTTTTTCTTCAACTGATACTTTTTTCTCCATGCAAATGCAACCCTCAAAGTTACCACCCAACGCGCTCTCCAGTTCATTTCTAAATTTTTAAATTAGGTGCTCATAATATATTTTTCAAATACGTCATTTTGATTTCAGTTTCTTTTTTTTTTGAAAGGTTAAAAAAATAGCAAAACTATGCAAAATGGTCATTAGAAAAAATTTGGAGTTCTTAATCTTATCTCCCTCTTCTCTTCCATTGGCTTGTAATTTCAGAATTTACATGGGAAATCGAAAAAAATATTTTTTTTGTATTTTTCGGCATTAATATTTACTTAGAAAAGTTTTGAATTTTGGGAGCTAACATTTTCAGCATGTTAGTTCGAAGTAATTTGGCAAAAATTACGCACTAACCGTTGTCAAATTTCTAAAATTTGCAAAAATCGAACAACCCTACTACGTACCTTCCCAAATTTATACACGGCTGATTTTTAATTTAAGGCCTTCCCCACTCATACGGCATTTAATCTGTCAAGAATCCAAGTCTACTGATTACATTTCAGCGAATTTGGATTGATATTAAGCCGATTATAGGATTTTGGTTGGGAGGGGAAGGGAGAGTGAAAAATAAACAGAATTAATACGACATCTCATAAGTAGTCTTAATGGTCTCCTCTAGAACCCTACAATAAATTTTATTAATACAGTACCCCCTCTCCAGCCATTGGTTGATAAAACCGGCTTCCCCCGACAATGCGATATAGGAAATCAGACTAGATAAAATAAGTCTACCAAAATTGTCATCAGTAATAACAAGAGTTAACATGCATTCATCTGCAATTTCAAATTCGAACAAAACTTTCGATAGGTAAAAAAGAAAAACGAATAATATCTTCATCTTCATACAAAAAAAAAAAGAAAGACATCGGCATCAGCGATTGCGAGAAAAAATTTTTAATCATCAGCCATAAGTCTTTTGTTTAGATTTCGATCGTCATATTGAACATCGAACAATTCGGAGCACTTACTCGACAAATGAAAAGAATATCAAACTGTGAAAAAGGAAACAATTACCAAATTGTGAAAAGCTTTTCGAAATATTCAGATTATTCGAAAGAAGAAATCGTTCTTATATTATACTTATAACAACGCCGCATTAGATATAAGAAAAGGGTACTACGACAACGAAGACAACGCTAAAGACTTGAAAAGCACAAATAAATATAGGTGGGTAAGCGAGGTACCATTCTTAGTTATCTATTCCACCAACCTACCCGTACAAGAAAGGAATTTCATATTGTGGACAAAACTTTGCAATTCGTGATTTTAGTATTTTGCATCGGACAAAGCAATTATCGTGGTATACAAAATGGAAGAATAACGACGAAGAAAGATGATAAATGCATACGCGGCAATCGTTCATGTTCCTTCATTGAGAAGTCTAAGATATGCTAAACATAGAACGAAAGCAAGGTATTTTCAATCCTCTTCATAAATACGAAATATTGTTCCAAAACACTATGAAGCAATTTCAGTGTGTTTTAAAAACACAAACAGAAATCGCTGAAATTTTACAAAAAAGGCCAGATAAAGGGTGTTCCCAAATAATAATAAGCAACCCTTGATCTCAGATTTTCAAAATTTTCACAAAATATCATTGGGTATTTCTAGAAAACTTTTGAGGCCCAAAAAATGTTCACCACCACATCTCCTTCGCAAAGAACATTGAAAAACGCTTTTTTTTTGGAAAAATATTCTGTATTTACGTGTGTTTGAAGAAAAATCCTGATTTTAATTCAAATGTTTAGAGGAATGATAGATCTATCGACATGAATTTTTCCGTCGCACTGAACTTTCGCGTCCTAGTTTTGGGAGCCAAGGGTAACTCTTAGAATGGATGGATTTTTGCAAATTTTGGAAAATTGACAACGTGTAGTGCTTAATAGTTGTCAAATGACCTCAAACTAAGGTGGTAAGAATTCTAGTCCCTAAAGTTTAAATTTACCCTCCCCAACAAAAGCTTAAAAGCTAATAAAAAAAAAAAATTGTAAAAAATTGTTTAAAAAAAGTTGAAAAACCTCATCAAAAATGGGTTTAATATTGCCATTTATATCCAGAATAATAAACAACAATAATTTTTCACCTCTAACCTCATTTTGAGGGAGACCAAAAAAACGTTATTTTTCACCTTTTTTAAAATATTTCGAAATAATCTTTTAAAAATCCAATTTTGAAAAAATGTTGATTAAAATAGATGTAGTTTAGCCCACTTAATGCATGGAAGTTATCACATGCCTTTTTAGCCTGATTTTCTGTGTGATATTATACTAGAAGACTATTACGACCATTTTTGGGCATGTTAGATATCTATTTTAATCCCCCCCCCTTCCCCAAGGCTAAAATCATTTATTCTGCTCGATACGAATCAAAATCGCTCTAATTCAGTCAATCAGTTCAGTTTGGTGGCGGATTAGACATATATAAGTTGAGATGACCTTGGGTCAAAATTTAGATACGCCAAATTTTGGGGGAGGGGTGCTGAGACGCCAAAAACGCAAAAATTTTTCTTTATGAGACAATTGATAGAGGTTCTAAAATTGTATAACATATCAAAAAATCATCATCCTTATTTCATTAGGAAGGGAGTGGAGATATGAGGGTATTTCCCCTTGTGGACCTTAAAAAAAGCTGTTCATCGCCCATCTCCCTACTAGATTGGGCTAGTAAGCTGAAATTTAGTATTTAAACTTGATAGTAGCCTTAGTTGTGTCTTTTTGGGGTCTCGACTTTTCAGCTTCATTGCACCCCCTCACAGCTCCAAAAATGTAGTTTTTTGGTCGGCTTGTCATATTTTTTTAGTTTGTTCCTCGCATAACTCGCCTCCAAATCGAGCTAGGAAGTTGAAATTTGGTATATGCATTCAGAAGGGTTCCTAGTTGTGCCTTTTGAGGTTTCAATCTTTCAGCTCCATTGCATCCCCTCGCAGCTCCAAAAATATGATTTTTGGTTGTTTTTTCATTTTTTTCGAGATATGCGAGGAATATCCATTTTTTAAAATCAAAAAAGGGAAAAACTGTCATTTCTCGCCTCTCAATTGATGTAGGAAGCTGGTTCTGTACATTTATAATACCTTTTTAATTTTCAATCAATGGACTTAAAAACGGAACAATTTTTTGGATTTTCGACCCTCAACACCCCTCTCCTTAAATTTTGACCCGAAATCATTCTTATTCAAAAATATCAAATTCATCGTAAATCTAACACCACTGCTCAAATTTAAATGATTTTGGTCGGTATTGAGGTAAGTAAATGATTTTCAGTTTCGGAATACATATCTGAAATGACCAAAAGTAGTCTCGGTGGTCTTCTATAAGACCCATAAAACGGATTTTGTTAATACTTCCTCCTCCATCACCCATAAATCTATAGTCCTTAAAATCCTGGTTTACATTAAAAATATTAGTTACATATAAAATCTAGCTGAAAAAAAAGCCTATGAATCTCACAAACATACAGCAACATAGACGACCATATCAGAGAGGAGGCACGCTCGAACGAAATAATTATCGAATATTTTAATCCAATCGAGTTTCGAGTATAATATGTGCCATTAAGTGGTCGAGGATGAGTAATGGAAATAGATAAAACGGGGAGAATTTTTATTTCGAGTCGCTGCATCGTGGTCAGAACTCAGAACACGTAACACGAAGTAATATCGTGGCCGGCTCGAACCATCGAAATCGAACCCTTCACTGGTACACTCCAAAGGTGACTACACGCAGCACAGCTATGGGTTGTAGTCGTTGCATTCGCTTCGACTAGTTACTCGCGTCTATATGTATGCTCGGCCCTTGGGACATTGACACTAATGTACAATGCTTGTTCATTAAAGCCACTAATTTTCAAACTAGTCCCTCTTTTCTACATCGCCCTATTAACGTTCTTTATATTGCATATAGATACTATTTTCCCTAGTTAACTTTTCACACTCTCTGTAGCCGAAGAGATTTACTCTCTATTGTACAGTATAAACCTATAGTACCATCCATATAAAGCAGTCTAGTACGAGGTATTAAGTGAGAAAATCCGGCATACGTACTGAGTACAAATTACCACACTACAACTTTGAACTTATAGCTGCGTAGCTCGATTTAGTACCTAGCTACACCTACGAAGTAGATATTACATACACCGTACATGAGGCTAGTTCGTAAACTATATCACTAGACCTACGCAGTATTGTTAATCACCAGGGTAAACGTAGGTAGGCAAAGGTACCAGGTAACTAGGTATTCGCATAATTCATTCATTTAAATGGCTAAAAATATTCTCGTTTATTCGACGAGTGTTGGTCAGTTTAAGAGGGTACCACCAGCAACCACCAACCACCAACAAGACGAGGGTTCCGTCTAAAGGCTACAGCAAACGTTTAACAGCACAACATGCTACAATATATGTGAGTATACTGCGTAAGTATATCTTCTTCGCACCCCAACTAATGTTAGACGAAAGAGCTTATAAGTAACGCGAATTCCCCAGTGGAAATTGCAGAGAAATTACACGTTTGTAGCATTAACCTTTGCGATGCAGATATACATTTGGCCATTTGTTGTATCAGAACAATTACACCCACTTCACGGGGTGATCCAATACATACCCCTGGTGCAAGAAGTTGTTTTTGAGGAATGCGAAAAAGCCATATTGTAGAACTGGGTGAAAGGTTTAGATACACACTATGCGTAAGTTGGCTTTTAATTCGTGCGATTTGTTTTCTTTTTGGTCAACATTTTGTTTAGGTTAAGATGGCTAACTCAGGTATCACGATCAGGATGAAATACTAAATACAGGAAACTCGTGAAAAAGGTAAAAAAAGTCACATTTCAATTAATTTTCATCATGATTTTACTCGTTGTCCAAAGTTTTATTTTCTAATTTTGTATACAAAATGCACACAATAGACAGGGTTGTTTTAAGATGTTTAGTGAGGTTTTTCGGCAGGAAACCGTTTCTATTTCAATCGTTCAGTTCGATACGTTTATTACTTTATTAAATTCCTTCCGATAGAAAAAAATAATTATTCCGCTCTGTACCTGCCAAAATTGATCAAATTTGTACAGTGGACAGCATAATTTGACGGCAGTAAAATTGTATTACAGGTTGAAAAACCCTACATAGTACAAGAGAAGGTGAAAAATTAAATTGCCAAAAAGTTTTTCCGTCAAACGATAGAATATCGAAAAAGCTACGACATACGTTATTGGAAATCAACCCCCTACAATGATCAAGGTTTAAGAAGTAGGCCCATTTGTACTAATAATGTACGGTTAAAAGTTTTCAACCTAATTTCATAACTCATATTGTCAATAAATATCTGGTTATTACAGTCTATCGACCTACATCGGATGAAGGGGAGAGGGATACCAACAAGACACGTTTTGGTGTCCTAGAAGACCATTACGACCATTCCTAGCCACGTCAGATTTTTTTTCCGAAACTAAAAAGCATTGACCTGACTCGATACCGACCAAAATTGATCAAATTTGGGAAATAAGTTTCGATTGATGACGGGTTTGATGTTGCGGAGTGGAGTTGACTTCCGGACCAAAATTCAATTATGCCAAAATTTGCAAAAGGGAGTGCTGAGCGGCTGAAATCGCAAAAATTATTCTTTTTTGAACCAATCTATTGAAAATCTAAAGTTGCATAACATATTCAAAAATCAGCCTCGTGAGTCAGTTAGGAAGGGAGATATGAAGGTTGTCCCTTTTTTGACCATGAAAAAACTTCATCTTTCCCCTGTTTCCCTTCCAAATTAAATTTAGTATGTATACTAGGTACGGGCCATAAATGTGCCTTTTGGTGGTTTTGACTTTTTAAACCAATTCCCCCCGTTCCGCCCCACAAGCCACAACATGTGTTTTTTCATGTTTTAAGTTTGTTCCTCGCATAACCTTCCCCCCACCCCCACTCCATTGTGCTAGGAAGTTGAAATTAGGCATGTAGGTTTAGTATAGGTCCAAGATGGGTATTTTGGGAGTTTCAACTTTTTTGCTTCATTGCATCCTTCCCCAAACCCTAAAATGTAGTTTTTTGGTCGGTTTTTCTTATTACCTTGATTTTCTATGTCATATTGTCAATGAAAACCAGTTTATTACGACCTATCGACCTACGGCGGATGAATGCGGGAATATCAATAAAATCTATTTTGTGGTACTGGAAGACCATTACGGCTATTTTTGGCAATATAAGATTTTTTTTTTCCCCCGAAACTAAAAATCATTTCTTCAGCTTGATACCAAGCACAATTGGTTAAATTTGAGTAATAGGCTTCGATTGGCCACGGATTTGATATTCTGGAGTGAGGCTGACCTCGGATCAAAATTCAATTGTACCAAAATGTAGGGAGAAGAGATCACTGAAGGGCTAAAATCTCAAAAATTGTTTCTTTTCAAGGCATTCTATAGGCAATCCAAAGTAAGCCTCCTAGATCAATTAAGAAAGGAGGTATGAGGGTTTTCCCCTTTTTAATCTTGAAAAAGGGCTGTTCCTCTTTTTATTTTCTCTCTAAATTGAATCTAGGAAGATGAGATTTGGTATGTATATTTAGTAGATACCCTAGACATGCATTTTGGGGCTCTCGACTTTTTACCTTCATTTCCCCTCTTACAGCCCCGAAAACATAATTTTCTGGTCAGCTTTTCTTATTTCTTGAGTTTGTTCGTCGCATAATTCCCCTCCAAATAGGGCTGGGAAGTTGAAATTTGGTACGTACATTCAGTGGGGGCCGTAGATATGCCTTTTGCGAGTTTCAGTTATTCACTTCAATACCTGTTCAGGTAAAAACATCCCAGCACGCTTCTTTTTTCGTTCCCTGAGTGAACAATGTGAATATCTTCTCAATGAAAATCGACCTCTTTTTTACAAAATTAAAAATCTTCAAATTCAAAATTCTAAAAAAACTTGATTTTTTTTGCGATAAAGAGTCCTGATATGATTGGTTTTTATCAAAAAAACCATTTGTGATGATTTTCGAAATCGAGCCTCATTTGTTGGTGCAGTATGAAAAGTATAATTTTTTTCTTTGTAAGTATTTGAGGTTTTCAAAAAAAAAAAAAAAAAAAAAAAGAAAAAAAAACAAAAAAAATTTTTAAAA